>JAYEVJ010000337.1:0-304209 GCA_036346265.1 Melocanna baccifera
AAATTTGGTAATTTTATGGGCAAAAGCTATGATAGCAGAGGCATGTTCCATTCATCCATTCTTGATTTCAATAATATAAATATTTTTAATGTTTCTTATTGCAATAAAATTCATGATGTTTGGCATTCTCGTTTTGTCATGTTAACTTTGAAGTCATTGTGCGGTTAAGCAAAATGAGTTTAACTCTAAGATATAAATATGAGAAGGGTTCAAAGTGTGAAGTATGTGTGCAAGCAAAGCAATCCCGAAAATCTTTTCACAGCGTTGAAGGGAGAAGCACCTCTCCACTCAAAATAATGCATTCCGATCTTTGTGAGATGAATGGAATATTAACTGAAGGTGACAGACATTATTTTCTAACTCTTATAGATGATGCGACTAAGTATTGCTATACTTATTTATTTAAGTCAAAAAATGAAGCACTAGAACATTTTAAAGTCTTTAAAGCCAAAGTGGAAAATCAATTAGAAAAAATCAAACGGTTAAAGTTGGACCAAGGCGGTGAATACGTCTCAAATGAATTCTCTCTATTTTGTGAAGAAAGTGGAATAATTCATAAAATTACTTTACTATACTCACCTCAATTGAATGGAATAGCCGAAAGGAAGAATCAACTCTTTTGACTTGGTTAACGCCATGCTACAAAGTTATGGTATGTCAGACTGTTGGTGGGTGAAGCGGTTCTCACAGCTAATTATGTTCCCAATAGGGTTCCACCTCGCAATTAGGAGGAAACACTTTATGAAGGATGGAAGGAGAGAAAAATCTAATTTATCATTTCTTCGAATGTGGGGATGCTTTGCAAAAGTGCATGTGCTGTTACTGAAGAAAAGAAAACTTGATCCTAAGACTTTTGATTGTGTATTTCTAGGGTATGCTAAAAATGGCATGGCTTGTAGATTTTTGGTGATCAAATTTGAGGTGAGTGACATCACTACAAATATAATAATAGAATCTCATGATGTGACGTTCTTTGAACATGTGTTTCATATGAGACCAAATAAAGTCAATGACCCTAATGGTTCAAATGAACACTCTATTCCTCCTAGTGTGGATAACACTGCTCCAGAATTGGAGTTGAGTAGGAGTAAGAGTTAAAAGGACTGAAAAGTCTCTTGGTGATGACTGTGTCACCTATGTCATGGATAATGAACCACGAAACCTTTCAGAGGCATATGCATCCCCGAATGTGGATTACTAGAAGGAGACAACAGAGCAAGATGGATTCCATTATAGCTAACGGAACATAGGAGGTTACGGACCTTCCATCTAGATTCAAGCGATGGAATGCAAATGGATCTTTAAAAGAAAGCATAGACTTGATAAAGACAACAAAAAGTACAAGGCCCTTTTAGTGGCTAAAGGTTTCACGCTAAAAGATAGAAGACTACTTTGATATATACTCTCCTATATCTTGTTTACCCATAATTTAGGTGCTTTTAGCACTAAGCATCATATACAAACTCCAAATACATCAAATAGATATAAAGACTTTCCAAAATGAAGAGTTGGATGAGGAGATTTACATGCAAAAACTGATGGCTTTGTGGTTGAAGGGCAAGAGAAGAAAATATGTCGATTAATTAAATCCTTGTATGACCTAAAACATGCTCCCAATCAATGGCATAAGAAATTTGATAGTACTATGACCTCAATCGGCTTTTGTGTGAACGAAAGCGATAAATGTGTCTACTATCGTTCGATGGAGGCGAAGGCGTTATTCCTGTCTATACGTAGATGACATATTACCTTTGGGATCAACATAGATATAATACATAAAAGAAATCTTTCTTCTCTCGAATTTTGATATGAAAGATCTAGATAAAGCGATGTTATCTTAAACATCAAGCTAATAAAGAGTGAGACTAGGATTATCCTTTCACAATCCCATTATGTGAACAAGGTCCTTACCAGATTTGAGTTCATGGAATGTAAGTTAGTGACCACATCCTATGATCTAAATGTTAAGCTATATAAAAAATACTAGACATTGAAAAGTCCAGCTTAAATATTCTTAAATAATTGGATTCTTAATGTATCTAACTAGTGCAATGAGGTTAGATATCTCATATGCGGTTAGCAGATTAAGTCATTATACGACCAATCCAAGAGATAATAATTGGATAGTACTAGAGAGGGTACTTAGGTACCTAAAGGGGACCATAAATTTTCGAATACATTATTCTGACCATTTAGCATTCTTAAAAGGATTCAATGATTCTAATTGGATCAGTGACTTGGATGACATGAAGGCTATTAGTGGCTATGTTTTCACTCTAGAAGGTGGGGCTGTCTCTTGGAAGTCTTCTAAATAGACTATCTTTAGACGATCCACTATGGAGGATGAGTTGGTAGCTCTTGACTCAATGGTTGTAGAGGTAGAATGGATCAAAGAGCTCCTTTCTTGTCTACCTATGTTGGAAAAATCTATTCTAACTATATTGACCTACTGTGATAACCAAACTATTTTGGTTAAGGGTAATAGTAGGAAGGACAACATAAAACCTCGAATCATATAAAGAGGTGACTTAAGTCGATAAGACATGCTAGAGAGACAGGTGTTATTTCTGTGGAATACATTCAATCTGAAAGAAACTTAGCAGATCCTTTCACCAAAGGATTGGTGCGGAAGGCCATCCTTATAGCATCAAAGTGAATAAGACTCATACCCATGTAAATATTCACATCAGTGGTAACCTATCCTAGCAAATTAGAGATACCGTGAGTTAGACTCTAGGACAATAAACTATGTGGGGATAGAGCATATCTATGGGGTTCCATTAGCTATAGTGCTCTTTCTATATGGGAGACTAAGCAATAGCTCTTAATAAAATTGATACCTAGATGGCATCGGAATCATCCTACAGATTCCCTCAAGAATTCAATTCACCTACTTAAGTATGATCATGAGATCGCAATCAAAGGAAGATATGGGTATACTTTCTTAAATACTTATGAGCTAGATATAGGACATGACCATAACGTCCCAACCCAAGAGGGAAAAGGGCAAGCCACCCAGTATAGAATGTAACTTGGGTGAAAATTCTCATACTAAGGCATTGGATCAAGGTGAAGTTCTCCCTTGTCTGTGCAAAATCATAGTGCTTGTTGCTAGGCGTTGGGTCTAAACCCGCAAGGTATCCATCGTCGAACAACTGTATATCAAACAAAACTTTGAATATCTTTTATCAAAATGATACATTGGTAGGGACTGTTGGAATTTTGAGGGCTTTGTGGTAATTTTCTATTTTGAGAAAAGGAAAAAATAGAGAAGGCGGGCCCTACTAGTTGTCGAGATGAGAGGAAGAGATAAGGCTAGAGGCCAAGTCTCCAGTCCTATCATGTGTGGTTGTTCCGCAAATTGTAATATATATATTCAGTGATAATTTCATTCATCATCGAGCAGTTAACCCACAGAGTCCTTTTGCAATTTCCAACAGTGATGACTCACAGATATATGAAATGAATCATGAAATTGCAAATGATAAGCAGCCGAAAAACTTACAGCACAGGTGATATTTAAAATCACCAAGACGAGAACCACACAAGGCAAGGCACGCAGAGAGCATTGTCCAAGAAAACCAAGTGCCTCGCTTTGCCGAGCAAGAAAATGAAGGTTGACAGAGATACAATACCGCCTTCACACCTTGGCAAACCAAGAGTGATGTCGAGGGTCAGAGATGCCACACATAACCACTAGAGCACATCCAGCTGAGTGCACTCAAGAACAACAGAGGACCACCACTGCTTTCTTCCTTTCTCAGGTAAATCCTTCGGATTCCCCTCTCACCCCATTGGAGTCAGGGCACTCGAGAACCCAAAAGAGAGAGTTCCAAGAGGAGATGGCACAAGCCCCTAATCTGGTCCTAAGCCTGTAGGCCTTGGCCCATGGTGGGCACCCCATCTTTTAGTCTATAAAAAGGAGGTCCCAATGATTGTGTCTTATACTTTTAGAGAAGGAAAGTAATAAAGAAAGAAGGAGTTCCCCCCATCCTTTTGTGTTCAATATATGTTTGTTCTTGCATTATTCTGCATTTTGATCCTTCTTCTGCCTAGGAGTTAATCGCTCGGACTGGACTCGCTAGCAACAGTTCCTCAACACTAGCAACACATAATGAAAATAGTGTGTTGGATAGCGGGACTAGGGTTGGGACCATTGGAACACCGAGACCGGTTAGGGATTCAAGAGTTTGACATGAAACTGTTTAGATATTTTTAGAGAGTGTCTATATAACTATTGAGTGTTCTGGGAAAAAGCCAGTTGATTTTTTAACTGTTAAATTTAGATCTAACTTCTCCCATCTCTACTATATATTCTCTCATTAACCCACCCTAACCCCAACATCTCCTCTCCTTCCCTCTCCACCACCATCCATTCCTCACCACCACCCCTTGACGGGCGGAGCCCACCGGTGACCTCTGCTCTACCGCTGTTCGCCACTATTGCCATCGGTCTCCATCTCCACCACATCACCTTCTTTGATTAGGACATCTCGATTGGACCGATTACGTAGCACGAGCTAAAAAGATTAATCAACAGTGAATTCGCTCCTAATTGAATTTGGTTTTAATTTACATGAGAAATGATTACTATCAATTGCTAGTATTTTAATTATTCTTAGGTTTGTGCGAGGAGCTTTGGAACTGAAAAGATTATTTGTTGTTTAGAAGTAACAGCAGAAGGTCTGGGAGGAAAAGATAACTGCATGCGGGAGCTAAGGAAAAGGGGATAGCCAATTGGATTGCTACATGAGAGATACCGTTCATGCATGCAACCGAATTATGGAAAGTAATCCAGATTAAAGGCTAATGGCGGCAATAGTACGACGTGACTTCACTTCTAGCTTCACTTTTTACTATTTACTACACTATCCACTAACTCAACTACAGTAAAAAAGCCAGCTACAGTAAAAAAAAGCCAAAAACCATCGCTAAAACGATCACCACCTTAATATTGAGCTGCATGCACAAGAGGGAGGTATGTATGATCTAATTTTTGCCGATGTGGCTATCGCGCACTTTTTTTGCGTATGGTACCGTGTTTGATGATTTACGAAATAGCCCTCACCGACCGTAGATCATGAGTTGTCGACGCGTAGAAGTCCCATGGCCGAGGCGCAAGTAGCGCTTGGGAGATGGAGCTCAAATCACAACTTGTGATCAGATCGATCATCACCGCGTTGATGGTTTTTCGGTATTCGAATAAGTTTTTACTATAATTGATTTATTTTTACTATAACTAAGTTGATTTATTTGATATAATTAAATTTAAAATAATTTAAAAATAGAAAAATATGTTACCCTAACACGAACAATACAAATGAATACAGAAAAAGAAAACAAAAACCTAAAATAAAAAAACAAAAATTTAAACTGTAAAAAAAAAAACTCACCGCCAACGCTAACCTCAACGCAACATTGAGCGGGGCCGAATTCATATCAATGTCATAAACTGTGCAAATGGAAGAGTTATTATAATCACAGCAAAGTGCTGTTGTGCAAAAGATTGCAACTTCAGCTACGTGGAGGAATCTGTGACCAGATGATAATGCTATTGTAACAAGGATGCTTTAATGACCGACTGTCCGGACAGCGCGCGAAGGGTAACCATTTCCCACGCTTCCGAAGCGCTTCTCCACGCTCCCCGGCCGTAGGACCTCCACGCGTCGGCGCTCTGTGATCCTGCAGTCGGTGAGGACTATTTTCATTAATTATTGGACGCCGGTGCCACTTCTACGAAAAATATGCCACGAGGACCACATCGGCAAAAAAAAATCTGTATGGACAATATGGTGCTGGATTTTTTAAATAATTTATTTTTTATTTAAAATTATAGAAATGTACTTGTACGAAATTTTTTTACGAAATAGCCTCGATCGTCCAACGGCCGCGCGACATACAACCAGTCCATAGACCATTGGGCGATAAGTCGCAATCACCCAACCGTTAGGTGAGGTTACAGATTGCCGAACGGTTGGGTGACTGTAAGCCCTAGTCGTCCGACTGTTCGGCAGCTGTAATTTCAGCCTCTTTTTGCGCAACTAGCCCCTCAATTGTGCATTAGGGTAAATGACAATTGTTGTAGGCAAGTAACATATATCAAATTTTATGTATAAGTTGTATTTTTTTTGGAAAAAATAATAGGAGGCAATGTCGGTTGATGCATTTATGATTTTCGTAGATTATGAATGGTACAAAATCTGTTAGATGTGCAATAATATTTTTACGATCGTCGTATGTTGCTATAGTGCAAGAAATTTTGTGAATTTTTTAGAACGATTGAGATAGCAATGATTTGTAAGTACAACAGTAAATGATATTATGATGCAACCGGGAATTCATACATGAAAGAGATTTTTTTATATTATTGGATGTGTTTCTATGCCAAGAATTGAATGCGAAAAGACGATAAGATGTGCTTTTGTGAAATAAAAATGGACTTCATAATAAAGTGGAATAACATAGCGCAGTGATTTACCTACATGCATAAGAAAGAGTATTATGCACGATGCAACAAACCGAACTTCTCCTATGATATATATGCGCCTTTTGAAATAAAAATAATTGAGCTTCGGAGAGCAAGTGTGGAACGACTCGACCTCACTGCATGGACCGGGCTATTTTCCCTTTCTTGCGAAGTTCTACGTTGTACTCCTCGGCGCCTCTTTGGCATTTGCCACCATCTCCCTCTTTTTCTTGCGCTCTCTCTGCGAGCATCACGCTCCTCGTGCGTGCGTGCCTCAAGATGAGTTTTCATCTTCCGACGATACACTAGGCTTGCTCATCAATGTAGTGCTCCCCCTCGCAGATCTCATAGGCTCTTTTGATATCCTACTTCTCGAAGTCAAGAATCCACTGAGTATATGGGTAGATCTCCAAGTCGATCCACTTGCAGTAGCTACATAGTTGTTTCAGGACTGCAGTAAACAGGAGAGGTTGTTAGTGTGTACTTTAAAGAGAAATAGTAGGGGAACACATCAGTAACCGGTCCTTACCGGCTGCCGATATGTGCTTGTGTCCTAACGGTAGTCGAGATAGTTATAGGAGTAGTTTGCGTAACCCTAGTAATACATGTCCAGGCTAAGCCGCTGCTTAGACTTGAAGAATTTGCATGGGTCTTTGCACCAACAAAGGGGCGGCGTCTCCTCATTAGGCGGGTGTTGTGGCGAACGCTCAGTTGAAATATTTGGGACAAGATTGCTGCTATGGGGGCGGTCATTGCAGGGAGCTAACCCCCTGGCGGGGAGATAACCTCCTAGCATGCTCCGCTTGCTCGGTCTGGGAAGTAGCAGCCCTTGTTTGTTCATCGCGGGTTGTAGCAGATCTTACTAGTTCATGGGTAATACTTCATCATTTTGTTCCATTACTTCTTCTACCTCTTTTCCATCCTGATGCGGTGAACCAAGCTCTAGTATTGTGTGGGGTTTAGTTGTGTAGTGTTCTCTCCCAAATCTCTTCCACCTCCTTTTATAAGCCAAAGGCTTGGCATGGTGTGGTTGATTTCTTGTGAGTAGTCTACGAGGTAGAGTGCTGCTCCGCCTGGCATTGTCACTATGCAAAGTTACTGCATATGGGTTTGTCACTACATAAAGCTGCTCTGTCTAGTCTATCTCTGTGCAAAGTCGCCTAGTATGGTCACTTCAAAACCGCTCGCTCGGTCTTGTTACTACAAAACTTCCCGTCTGGTTTTGTCACCGTGCCAAGCTGCCGTCCGTCTTGTCACCGCATAAAGTCACCCCGTCGGTCTTGTCACGGTGGAAAGCTACACCTTTGGTCTTGTCACCGCGTAAAGCGGCCTATTTAGTCTTGTCACCACGTAAAGCTATCCCGCCGGTCTTATCACCACGGAAAGCTGCACCGTTTGGTCTTGTTACTGTGCAAAGCTGGCCCATCTGTGTTGTCACTACGCAAAATTGTCCCGTCCGATCTTCTTACTATGCAAAGCTACCCCGTCTGGTGCAGTGACTACGAAAATATGCAGGGAGTTATCACATCATGGTATGCTTAGTCATGTATTTTTGGTCTGCACCCCACGGAATATAAAATACACGTCCCACATCCTTGTTAGTAAGAAGAAATACCTTCTATGTGGTAGAGTAACATACCATGGCTGACGCCGAGGGGCCAGTCGAACTGGGTCACCGAAGGAAGACCTTCCGTTGGAAAGGAGGGAGAACTTCATCCCTGACTACCGCTTGATGCCAAACAGGCGTGCTGGACCGGTGTGGACAAAATGCAAACATAGAGAGAACGTTGTCATGTAGGTCTCGGACGATCCGTTCGATGGCGGACCATGTTTTTTTCAATGTCCACGCTCTAGGGCGTAATTTACCAGTAGTTTATTTTCTCTTACAGTTAATAGAGCTTCCATGTTAACTCTCCTTTCCAACAGATGGTGAAATGTGATTTCGTCTGCTGGATTGATCCTCCACATGAATGGTACATTGTGAGGTACGTGGATGCATTGTGGGAGCGAATCTTTGACTTGGAGGCGTGAATTCAAAGTTTGAAAGAGAATGATGTCCTTCATCAGCAGATGCAGTGTGAGAGGGGTTCCTTGGGGTCTTCCTGAAATTTTTTTATGGCCTTTACCATCCCGACGTGCTAATCATAGATTACGCACACACCAGCGTGAGCACCGACAACTCCAACACTCACATATTGAAGGAGCCACAATTAGTTGTCGTAATTCTCACTTTCCATGAATGCAATGGCTAGGGGAGAATTTGATTGTTGCCATCAACATCAATAGCTGTAAGGATCTGGCCGTTGTATTTGCTGGTCAAAAAGGTTACATCAACTGAGATCATAGGAAGCATATGCCTGAATCCCTCGATGCACACATTGAAGGCTAAGAAGGTCCTTTATAACACCACAAAACCTAGTGGCCTTGTAGATGGCTTGTCCTTAACTATAGTGTACGTGCCCAGATTCCTATCCTACAACACCTGGAGCATACGAGAAAGGTTGCCATACGCCACCTCAAAATGCCTAAACCGTTTTTCCAAAGCGTTTTACTTCACATACTATGCCTTCGTGTAGCTAATCTTGTACTTACATTTTTTCTCGATAGCCACCATGATTTGTGTAGCCTCGATGTTCTTCTCGACCGTCTCCCTATACATCAAATTAGTTATAAACGCAGACGTTATATTACGATGCCTCCACAAAATACTGCTGAGAATACAGGAGTGCAGCTCCACCTTTGAGACAATCCAGTGAGTCTCGTACTTCGGTCTACGTGCGTGCACCCTCCAAGGACAACCGGTTTGCTCGCACTTCATGGTGTACTGCTCCTGGCAAGATTTAATGACCCGAAAGGCCCGCTGCATGGACAGGGCCCACAGCTTGATGGCATCCTGCAATGATGCCTTGTCAGCAAATATTGAGTGCAACTAAACTTCTGTGCCATTATACTTCCACGATGATTTGTGCTCATCACGCGCAGTAACACTCTTAGCATCAAACATGTACCATTCCTACAGGATGGAAGCTTCGTCCTTATCGGAACTTTCCTTGTCGTCCTCCTGTGCAGCTTTTCTTCACCTGCACCATCCGGCATCGCTCTCCATTTGACGTAGTATGTACTCCATATACTTTCCTTCATCACCGCTCTATAGCCTCACCATGCCGTGACCCTTCTTCCTCTCCTCCATGCACTCCATCGGTCTCACACGACCAACTTCCTCCACAACCTCTCGTGATACGGGCCTCTGGGTTCTCTTGACCAACATGCTAGGCGCCCGAGTCGCCGCACTACGAGATGATACCTATCGCACTGACCTTGTACAAATTCTATTGGACATGGTTGCATAAATAGCATGCACTCGTATTATAACATCCTGATTTTCAGAGCCTTTTTGAAGCTTTTAAAATAAAATTCACCATTTAGATTTTTTTAGAATTAATTAAAACTTAAATTAAATTTTTATAAATTTAAAGGATTTAATATGAATAAAATAAATATTAACATTTGTCGAAAATATTTTATTTAAGTTCCTTGTGTCACAAGGAATTTTTTGGAAGTTTCCTAGATTTAGATCGGGTGGGACTCGGTCTTCGCTGCTGCCTCGGTTTCCACGCTCGAGCCGAGATCTTGTGCTATCTCCAACCCAGCCTCTCTGCTGTGTGCCTCCCAGAGTCCTCGACGTATACGCATATAAAGCCGTGCCCTCCCTCACCTTCTCGTGTCTTCGAGCCGATGCCTTCATCATGTGCCTCACCAAGTTCGCCCTTGCGTTTGGCGTGGCGCCGCCATCATCCTCTGCTGACATCGCCGCCGATGCCCTCGCTCACTTCATCGTCGTTGCGGCCGCCATCATCACCTTCGCTCGTCTTTACTAGAGCTCTCGCCATCGCCGCCGGTGAGTCGCCACCGCCGTCACCTTCTTCTTCCACCTCGGTGAATCTCGTCCGCCGCTTTGTTACCACCCACCAATCATAGCATGCCACGTGTCATCGCTGCATTTAACCGATCGAACATCTCTTCATCCTCAGTCATTCGATCGATGGTGGACCGTTCGGTTGAAATCATCGTCGGACAGTCTGAATCTTGCCATCTCTCTGGGCTGTCTAATTAATACCAATGGCCAGGATGCGCCGCCCAGTTCACATAGTCCGAACCTTTCCACGCCTCTAGACCGTTCGACCATCGGACCGTTTGAACATTGTCGCTTTCTCACCACCGATCGTCTTCATGCTCCAGACCATCTAATCGTTGCCGCCCTGCCAAGTCAGCCCTAGCCAAGTCAGCTGCCACCACAGACCTAGATCTGACATGTCAGTGCCACGTCAACTGACACATCAGCCCTAGATGCCTAGTCAGCAGCCGCGTCAGCATACCCAGTCGCGTGCATGCTATTCTGTGAGCCGAGTTCACCGTAGATCAGCCTTTTCATGCACCGAGTCCACAGCACAGTAGAGTTTCCAAATTTTTAATATTTTCTTTAGATTAGATTTTCCAAGAGCCCGTTCTTCTCCATCCTAGCTCCGATTGATCTCGTTCTTTTTCTAAATTCATCTAAAATCGAGTTCTATCTTTTGGTTCTATTTTTGAAGTTTTTGAAGTTTATTTTGATTTTATTTTGTGCCACATTCATTTTCTCTCTCGATAGATCGCGTATTCGAAGGAGCGGAAGTGCAACCAGAAGATAAAGAATTCATAACTGAGCAAAACCAAGACAGGTCATGTCTTTTGATCATATTGAACCCTGTTTTTAATCTATTATTTATCAATTTTATTTTAAATTATTATGTATTGCTATTTTGTTACAAACCTTTGTATATGGTAGTTAGTGTGTAAATTAATTCATCCCTGATTTGATAGTTTGAATGCCATGATTCTATTGTCACCATAGGATAGAAAATTATTTAGTGATGTACTAGTCGTCACATGGATTGTACGAATAATTTACTTAGTCATGTTTATAGTTTGATGGGTTCTTCATCACATATGATCAATTAATAAATTTAACTTAATGAGATATTGAATTGTGATTGGTTTTGTGTGTCATAACATTGGTGTGTCATTAATGTTGGTTATACAAAATTTGTTTTTTACTTGGACGAGTGATCGTGCAGTAAAGAGGGAAGTGTGGATTCACTTTGAGGGATGTAGACGTCTCGCCTGGGTAATGTCTAAGGACTTAACTTTGTGTGCTACTGATATGAGCCATACCGTGCAACCACATGTCTAGTATGTGATAGACCTGAGCGATTAATTTGTGATGTTTCAACTTTGGTTTTGTTATTGAGATGTCAGTGGGTGTCAGTTAGACATTTTCACGGGGCGCAAGGGGGGCCAATTATCGACTAGGTTGTAGCCTACTCGACGGTGAAACCTCGGCGGGCGAAACTGAGTTGGGGTTACACATTGTAAAGGCCTTGTTATGATTTTCTTAGTTAACATGCCAAATAAAGCATGTTATACCGGTGATATCACAAGACGACCATATCATGTGGGTAAAGTTGTGCAAGCTCTGCAGAGTGTAAAACTATTCGAATAGCTATGTCCCTAGTTATGTCGGTGATTTTACACAAGAGGTAGATATTTTCTTAAAAAATTGGTTAGGAGAGTTGTGGAAAGTGAATGGTTAGTTCATTGGTAGTTCATTATGTGAATAGGAAGTTCACGTGTGGTTCATTGGAGTGGATGGTCAGTTCATTTGTAGTTTATATAATTTCTTTGATTATTTATACATTAAAGTTTTCCCTAAAGTTTGCTTTCAATGTATTTTTGTATTTACTTTAAATTATTGTTTTCTACAAAATAACCTTTAAGCCATTCATTGCTAAGTCTTGCATACTATATTGCATTTTTGTTACAATGATTTGTTGAGTACTAATGTACTCACGGCTTTATACTTCATCGTTGCTCGTTGAAGAAGAAGAACCATATCGCAGAAGGTACCGGAAGGAGGATACTTCGACGACTTTGCGGATTAGGACTTCACTCCCCAGTCGGTTTCCTATGGACATGTCGAATGTCTACTACGCTTATTGCTATTTTTTGCTGCATGTTTCTTAAGCCCTTCAAACTATTAAGTTGTAACCTTGGCTATAAGGTCGTACTCTAACAATTATTAACATTTAAGTCTTTGTTTTCTTTGTTAATCGTGCATATGGTTGATATTTCATTTATGTTGAAACTATGTACACTAACGTGATCCTAGACTAGTGCGGTATATACAGAGAGTCTGGATTTTCATATTCGGATCTCGACACATATCTACAGTGCATATCATTGTTCTCAGCTCCCATCTAATGTCCGTGAGAGACCAGCTCCAAAGCCCTTGTATGACGACGCTGCACACCTCAAGGTTTAAGAAGAAACTGCGGGTGAACCAGTGCATCACATCTCATATTCTAGGATTCTCCCCATTCGGGTGTACCAGAGTGACTTACGCAAAACTGCTCAAGTCAACATCATTCGGACCTTCATGAACGGTGCTGACACTGTAATACACTTTTAATGTAGTGAGTATCGACATTACTGATGTTTGCCTGCAAATATTTTCATTGTTACAACTAGTCAAATCACATCACATATTATGGAAGTACTTTAATGTAATTTACATTTTTTATGACCGTTTGCCTATCATGACGAATTACACTACCCTCATAGCGTAACCCCCCTCATTCGCACCAATATCACTTCCTTTCCTCCGATCCAATATGCATCAACTCCCTATCGGCTCCGACATGCACCGATGCCACTCTTTTCTCACTACTCGAGCTCTCTCCTACTGTAGATAATTCCTAATAGGTTTCGACGATTTACATAATATACTGATTTAAATGCCAATATGCCAGTTCTAATGGCATGGATGAATTTTCAATGTACTACCGGCATTATATTCATTCATAATTAATTATATATATTACGTAACAATGTTTTGCAAAAAATAAACTATTTACTTCGTACAAAAGTATTGACTAAATTTTGAACAACTATTATTTTTTATGGACTATATTTTCAAGAACTACAATTTTCTACAGATGTTAATTTGCAACGCATGCTAATTTTTTATAACTATAATTCTCTACGGATGCTAATTTTCTACAACTATAATTCTCTATGGATGCTAATTTTCTATAACTACGTTGACTAAATTTTCTACGACTATTTATTTCATACCAAAGTTGTACCATTCTTTTTACAGCTATGATTTTCTATTAATCTTAATTATACACCAAACAAACTATTTACTTCAAATAAAAAAATTAACTACAACATAGAAATTTTATTACTCCGCACAAGTAGCAGAATCTCTTCTTCCTCTCCCTCTCCCTCTCCCCTTCTCTCCTCTTCTCTCCTCTCCTCTCCTTTTCTTCCCTCTCGTCCTCTTTTCTTTCTCTCCCTTCTCTTTCTGTCTCATGGTGAGCGTCAGCGGATGATTGAGGAATGGCCGGGGGTTTGGACACGGGCTGATTTATACTCGCGTCCAGTCGCCCAACCGTTGGGCGACTAGAGCTTACAGTCGCCTATCGGTTGGACGATTACAATTATGTCGCCCAACGGTCCGCGGACTGCTTGCATATCACGCAGTTATTGGGCGAAAGGTTCCCATTGTCCAATGGTTGGGCGACTAGAACCCATTCTCGTGAAAAATTTTCGCGTGGGTATATTTATATAATTTTAAATAAAAATAGATTATTTAAAAATTCCATAGTCTTTGCGCATGGCAAAGTAAAGCCGAGAGGAAAGAAAAGAATCGACTCGCGTCTTGCATGTGGGATCAAGCGAGGAGGAGTTGATTCGGTAGGGTTCGTAATGCGATGGCTTATGGCTTTTTATTGTAGTGGTTGATTTTTTATCAGAATCGAGTTGACTTATTTGGCATAATTAAATTTTAAAAAAATTTAAAAATAGAAAAAAACCATATTAGCCTATCACAGACAATAAAAAAAATACAGAAAAAAACTAAAAAAACCAAAAAATAAAAAAGTAATAAAAGTAAAAAAATCGTATTGTACAAGATGCCATCGCTAGCGCCATCTGAGCGGGGCCGAATCTGATGTGCGTGTGCTAGTCAGCAAGCTAATTATTGAGCCGTACAATTTTTTAGTCTGATTGGCCTGCATGTTGCTTGGCCGTACTGTTTTCTTGTTGATCCGTACTTTGGGAGTACGAACCTGGTACGTAGTTGGTGGAACCGAAACCAAGTCGGGGATGATCTCTCTATTTCAGTCGGCCCTTAAGGCTTTAAATATTTATGTACGTGAGGTTTTCGTTTCTTAGAGCAACTTTAGCAGTAGTTCTCAAAACAGAATCCCTACTTTTTATTTGAGAGCTCCTCCTATTTTTGAGAGCCCTGTTTTCTGGGCTGCACTCCAGCAGGAGCTCTCAAAACAGAGCCCCTACTTCTCAATTCTCTCTATTTCCTCACACACTATATGCATATATATGGGACAAAAATACAATACACAATAAAATATTTATGAATTCAAATACGAATATTCAAATTTAAATTCAAATTTATTCCGAATTTAAATTTATGAATTCAAATACGAATATTCAAATTTAAATTCAAATTTATTCTGAATTTAAATTGAAAGCACAATGAGGGACGTTTAAATTTATGAATTCAAATACGAATATACAAATTTAAATTCAAATTTGTTCCGAATGAGGGACGTATTTATTCAAATACGAATAAATCTGAGTTTAGGGGCTCAAGTAGGGGCCCCCTAGGAATGAAGGCTTGGAGGCCTCATTTGAGAGGCCTCTATTTTTGAGAGCTCAAGTAGGGGCCCTGCTGGAGTTCAATTTTTTGCTCTGACTCTCAAATCTGAGTTTAGGGGCTCAAGTAGAGGCCCTGCTGGAGTTGCTCTCAGACCATAGCTCAATTTATTATTTTTAAAGAGCTATACGTTTATCGTTCCTAAAGTTTAATATACAGTTGCAATCTAGAGAAGAATCGGGTATTCTCAGGCCTTGCTCGTTTCAGCTTTTTTTTGGTTTCAGTTTCTAGTTTCTACTTTTTTTCACTATTCAGTATTTCGTCTTTTTCTGAATTTTTTTAGATATTTTAGGTTTTTTTGTATTTTCTTTTTTTCCGTGTTTCTTTGTATTGTCCCTAATGGGTTAACATGTTTTTTCTATTTTTACTTTTTTTTTAAAATTAATTATGCCCAAAAAGCCAAATCAGTTACAGTACAAAAAAGCCAACTACAGTGAAATTTCAGCTAAAAGCTAGAAACCATCGCTAAAACGAGCGCCCTCTCAATCCCATTGTTTTTGTGATTCCTTGTGTTTTGCAGAAACAGCGACACGTCTATTTTGTGTGGTCGGGTAGACGGGATCACGAACGTATGGTTGAATGAATTCTTTTATCGCAAGTTGCTGTTTTGACTGTAGTTAACGCTGTCGGTTCATCAGGTTATACGAATCCAAAGTTATCATCGATCCTACGTCGTAAAGATCGGACATTCCCGTATCATTCTTCCTTGCATCCTGCGTCTACCGCTGCCCATTCCCTCCAAAGTTCTCTCTTTCTTGTCACTCCAGGTCCTAACTGATATCGATGGCACCGGAAAGCAAGAGGATGACCTCGTAGGAACACTAATATCTAACCCAATCTAAATGTTAGAAATTCAACTAATTTTGCAAAAAAAATTAGTTGATTGATTTATAGCAAATATGTTATTTTTATTATGAAAATTGATGAAACCTTTTACAAAATTCTTGTATTCCAAATAAAGCCAACAATAGCAGTAGGTATGTTTGGCACCATCAAACTAGTGCCATGTAGTCACGGACAGTAGGATTCACATAGGGCATGATGGCCCCATAAGCCGTCAACAGTGGTTTACACCTGCAATGTGACGTCTATATACAAGTGTGGGCTCACGGACCGTTAGGATGCGGGAGTTTTTGGCTCATCGCTTGTTGAAAGGTTGTGTAGTATCGCTAGGTTAGTGTTGCCATGAGGCCGGCTGGTGAATTCACAGACGACCTCGTTTTCTTTTATACGGTAGGTCTGGCTAATTACAATACAGGTTTACTAATTCACATGCAACTGAAAATGTTAAAAATCACACCCGATTACCTCACCGTTGGTTCTTGGATCGCAATTCGTGGAGTTTATCCTCTCCAACGACGATGGACGGTAGTGATGGTGGCCGATAGATTAGGGCGTGGATTCACCTATTTATGGTTCGGATTCACCGTGCCCCCTATGGCTCGGCTCTCTCCATCTCTCTTACTTTACTCGCGGCTTGGTTTGGGTTCACCGGTGCCCCCTATGGCTTGGGAGATGACAATGTTGCCAGCTTGATCTATGTTGGCGATGCAGGAGGCTGGTGGCGAGGCCTAGGATTCTCCTTGAAGAAGAAGAAGACAGGGCAAGGATAAAAGGGTATTTGCACAGACACTTCATGATTTGACTGGTCGATAATGGTGTTTTATCAGAAACTTTGCAGTGGTTTATAAAAAATTCTCTCACGTGAGTCATACAGCTAGTTTCTCAAAGCACATGGATCCGATGTGTGTGTTTGTGTTTTTGGATTTACATAAAACAAGGTTAAAAACCTGAAGATCTTCCACTCGAAATTAAGGGGATACTTTTCAGCAGTACAAGTAGTACACATTTCACTTCAAATTGATTGTTATTGATAGATTGTCACTAACCACAAAATGTACTTCAAGAGGAAACACCGATTAAGTCATCAATGGGAGATTTGACATGTCGAAGTACAGCAAATGTTACGCATCATTTGCAATTATTGACAGATTGTCATTAACCACAAAATGTACTTGAAGAGGAAATACCGATTACATCATCACTGTCACTAACCACAAAATGTACTCGAAGAGGAAACACCGATTAAGTCATCAATGGGAGATTTGACATGTCGAAGTATAGCAACTTGCAATTCACTTCAATTATGCATCATTTGCAATTTGCTCGAGAAAAGTCTTCAAATTATGATCCGACGAGCCACCATCCGCGATAGCCTCCAGAACCTTTGCCTTCCAAGCCGCCGAGCTCCGCCGTATCACAGTGCCGGTCTCCGCATCCCCCATGACCATCTCCAAGCACCTAGTGAGCTCCTCTCCTTCCAGAACCCTATTGGCAGCGATCGTAGCGCGCACGCCGATGCCCCACTCTACAACGAGGTGTGCGTTTGTGTCCTGGTCAGACCACTGTGGCACGGCGATCACCGGCGTGCCGCTCGCCACGGCCTCCAGCGTCGAGTTCCACCCGCGGCGTCACGAAACACCCGATGGACGGGTGCGACAGCACCCGCATCTGGTCGCACCACTCGACGACCTTCCCTGCTCGACGAGCTCGTCGTCGAGCACGGGTACCCCGCCGTTTCTGTTGTCCTTGCGCACCACCCATAGGTACGGCCGGCCGCTCACGGCGAGGCCTCGCTTCAGCTCCTCCTTCTGTTGCTTGCTCACAACCGACCGCGCCGGCTTCGTGTCGAGCCACTCCATGTATGTTCCGGTTGCCTACCGGAGTTGCTCCTCCCGTCGGAGCAAAACTCAATCACCTGCACACACACACAAGGGCACAAAGAAGAACACAAGGAGATGCTATTTTGGTGCAGCAACCATCGCTTTTCGTTGTTCATTTATCTCTTAAATAATCAACCAACATGCAAAAACTAACAGACCATGACGTGCGGCATGCTCCTCCGCAAGCTGCGCCATCCCACACCTCTCAGCTCATGCCGCAAGCCACGGGAAGAAAAGAACGACCGATTCAAACAGAAAGACGCGCCCAGAATAACCTTGGGCTCACAAGAAAACAAACTCTGATAAACTCATGCAAACAAACACAGCAGATAAAACTGTGAACAGAACCTGGGATTACTTGTCAATCTCCTCCTAATTCCGGTGCTGTTCACTTGAGCTTGGTGACTCCTATCCGTTCACGAAGTTCCTGGAATTTTGACTTTCCAAGTGGCTTCGTCAAGATATTAGCCAGCTGCTCTTGCGTTCTCACAAAATCCAACTCAATTCCCCCGTTGTCAACACATTGCCTGATGTAGTGAAATTTTGTGTCAATGTGTTTACTCCTATCATGGAGCACATGATTTTTACTGAGAGCAATAGCGGACATATTGTCCATCTTCAGTTGTGGTGGGGACACCTGGACTCCAAGAATATCACTGAGCAGTCGACGGAGCTAGACCCCTTGACATGTCGCTGCTGCCCCTGCGATATACTCCGCTTCGCATGATGATAATGCAACCACCCGTTGCTTTTGTGACTGCCAAGTCACTGGGTTTCCGCCAAGGAAGAATACAATGCCAGTTGTACTCTTCCGGTCGTCCACGTCACCCGCCATGTCATCACATGAGCGACTAGTTTGAGTTCGGCATTGCCCCTTGTATATGTCAGACCATAGTCAGTCGTACCTGCAACATGTCTGAGCAAATGTTTCATTGCTGCCATGTGTTCCTGCTTCGGTTCCTCCATGAAGCGGCTCAGGTACCCAACTGAAAATGCCAGTCCAGTCGGTGTGTAGAAGGTACGAAGGCTCCCAATGAGGTGCGGTATGTTGTAGCATCCACTCGCAGTGAGAACTCTGTTTTGACAATCTCACCGTGTCTCCATGGGTGTGGAACAACTATTGCAGCTGCTCATCCCCGCTTTCTCAAGCGATTTTGTAGCATAAGTCTTCGACACAGCTCAATGCTATGTCTCTTCTGCCTTACCTCAATGCCAAGGTAATATGACAGG
This sequence comes from Melocanna baccifera, assembly GCA_036346265.1. Lineage (NCBI taxonomy): Eukaryota > Viridiplantae > Streptophyta > Magnoliopsida > Poales > Poaceae > Melocanna > Melocanna baccifera. The sequence goes on from JAYEVJ010000337.1 coordinate 19,196, forward strand.
GTACCCAGGTCACTCATACTGAAAAGTGTCTTCATTTCCACCTTGAAAGCATTGATCTCATCTTTTGACTCCCCTGCGATGACGAGGTCATCCACGAGACTCCTACCACCACCTTTGTACTCTCAACTCCACAAGTGTACAGTCCATGCTCACACTCACTCCTGATGAAACCGAGTGCATTCAAACTTGCATCCAGTTTTGCATTCCATGCCCGCGGAGCTTGACGTAGCCCATAAAGTGCTTTATGTAGCTTGAGAACCATATGCTCACAGCCAGCAGCAAAGAACCCAGGTGGCTGTGCAACATACACTTCTTCCATCAACTCTCCGTTGAGAAATGCAGTTTTGACGTCCATATGATGCACAGCCGGTCTCGGTTTTTTTGCTCGGCTAGCACCACTGCATCGATTCTATCCTTGCGACCGGTGCAAACACCTCCTCGTAGTCTATCCCTTGACATTGCACATATCCCTTGGCGACGAGTCTGGCCTTGTGTTTTACAACCTCACCATGCTCATCGCGCTTAAGCTTGAACACCCACTTCAAGCCGATGGCATGGTGTCCAGGAGGAAGTTCCACCAAGGATCATGTCTTGTTCTCTTCAATAGAGGCCATCTCTTCCAACATTGCCATTCGCCACTCCTTAGTCTGCTTTGTCTCCTCAACAGTAGTCGGTTCATCTCCAATTGCTACCAAAAGCTCCTCAGTCAACTACCGCTCGGCCAGACCAGGAGGTGAGGTAGCACCAAGTATATTATCCATGGTGCGAAAACGAAGTGGTGCATCATCATGGTCGGCGTCCAAATCGGGTTCGCCTGATGGTGGCGATGCGAACTCGATGCTGGCTCCAACTGGCGCAGAAGGTGTGCAGGGCTCAGACCCGCACGTGGGCATCGCCGCACTAGTTGGTGATGAAGATGATGTTGTTGTTGTAGCTGGTGAGGTTGGTGTAGCAGGGAGACTGGTGCTGCCATAATCTCTGGAAGTCTGCACATAGTCAACATAAAACGGCTCGTTGTCGCTGCCCGCCCGGCTCCTTTGTCAACACCCCGGCCCTGTGGACGACTCTCCTCAAACACTGCGTCCCGTGAGACATACACACATTTTGTGACTGGATTGTAGAATCTGTAGGCCTTGGATCCTTGCTCATACCCAACAAACACCATGGGTGTGCTCCGGTCATCGAGCTTGGTAAGGTGCTTCCCTGCTGCCTTCACGTGCGCCACGCACCCAAAAGTGCGAAGAAAGTGTACTGGAGGCTTGCGCCCATGCCATACCTCATATGGCGTCTTCCCCTCAACACTCTGGGTGGGAGCACGGTTCAGAATAAACACTGCCGTTGTCACTGCTTCTCCCCAGAACCAGCCTGGCAGTGACATTGCCTTCATCATGCTCTTGGCCATCCCCATCACCGTCTGATTTCTTCTTTCCACCACGCCGTTTTGTTGTGGTGTATATGGTGCCGTGAGATGCCTCTGGATCCCCTGCTTGACACAATAGTCAGTGAATGCTCGCGCCGTGAACTCACCCCCACGATCAGTGCGCAGCGTTCCCAACTTCCGTCCTGCCTGCGCCTCAGCTCCAGACTGGAATTGTATAATCGCAGTACTTGCTTGATCCTTAGTGCCCAGCAGAGTGAGCCACATGTATCTGCTCAGGTCGTCCACAAGGAGGAGAAACAGCTTGTTCCCACTCGGTGTTGGTGGAGTCACAGGACCACAGAGGTCTCCATGTACTAGCTCCAGTTTGTGCACCGCGCGGTACTTGGCTTCGCTAGGGAACGCAAGACGCCGTTGCTTCCCAGCAAGACAACTGTCACATACTTGATCTACATGATCAATTTGTGGCATTCCTCGCACCATCTGTTCTTGAGCTAGCCTTCGCAGCCCTCTGAAATTGAGGTGGCCGTACCTTGCATGCCAGCGCCACGCCGTGTCGATTCCCACCGCTGCCAGGCACACCGGCCTCCCAATGTCCAGTTGCAAGACATAGAGGCGGGTGGCCGAGCGGTTTACTTTGGCTAGCAGTCTCCTCTGGTCCCAGATCCGGAGAATCCCATCTTCGATTGAAATCTTGTACCCATCCTCATCGAGCTGCCCCAAGCTGATGATGTTAGCGGTAAGGCGTGGGATGTGGTACACCCTTGAGAGCGCCTGGTGCTCCCCATTCTTGTACGAGAAGAGCACTGTGCCGCAGCCTTCTATCCCGACGACGGACCCGTCTCCAAAACGTACGGTCCCTTGTACGCCGGAATCCAGCTCGGTGAAGGCTGAGCGCACACTGGTCATGTGGTTGGTAGCGCCCGTGTCGAGGATTCAGCGCGCGTTGTCTCCCTCTTTCTTCCCGCCAAGCTGGACGAAGAGCTTCCCTTCCTCCAGATGAATCGGCGAAGGGTACACCGGCGGCGCCGGATCCGTGTCATCCGACGGCGCATGGCCTCCTCCCTCCTCGGCACCTGGCGGTGTGAGGGAACTCACTACCTCCACTCGGACCGCCGAGCAAAACGCCGGGGCAGTGGCCGAGCAGGCCGCCGAGGAAGTCTCCGAGGGAACCTCCGAGCAGGGCGCCGAGTGCGCCGCAGGGGAAGCTGCTGCCGCCAAGAGCGCCGCGGGGGGAGCCGCCGAGCAGGCCGCCGAGGTTGCCGTAGGGGGAGCCGCCCAGCATGCCACCGAGGGCGCCGCAGGGGGAGCCGCCCAGCAGGCCACCGAGGGCGCCGCAGGGGGAGCCGCCCAGCAGGCCGTCCAGATCATCGCAGGAGGAGCCACCGAGAGTGCTGCAGGGGGATCCGCCGGGGGAGGCGCCGCCGAGGGATCCGAGCAAATCGCCAGATTCCAAGTCGCCTGTGTTGGCACATTTTGGCACTGTGTCGGTGGAGTGGGGAAAGTGAGCCTGGAGAGGTCTGAAACGGTAGCTAGCATTAATGTAGTTTCGGACACCTCCTCCACCGGGCTGCGTGGCCTGTTCATCCCTTCGTTTCTTCCGACACTCACGAGCCTGTGTCCGTCTTCCCGCAGAGCGTAATCGTCACCGGCGATGAAGTTCACAAGATCGCTTCCTCCACTCGTTCTCGGTGGCGGAATCCTCCTCGGGCTCCGCTATCTACGCCATGTCCACGACCACCGACCTTTCTTACGCTTGACGCAGCCCACTTCTGCGCTCGGTTGGCCTTCGCGGAAAAATGTAGCCGTGCGGTTACTCAGCGATCAGCTCATCTTCGTGAGATTCAATCTTGCCGAGGACGACCATTGCTCCCGCCAAGATTGTGGCGTTCTCTGTCGCCTTGAGCCGCCCCATCAGCTCCTCGACGGAGAGCTCACTGAGATCGAGGAGAGTTTCGATCGACATTGCGATTTGCTCATACTTCGGAGGAACCGCTTGAAGAAATTTTCTGACGATTTCCTCCTCCGTGTGACCCTCCCCAAGGACCACAAGTTGATGTGCGATCCCATTGATGCGGATGCCAAATTCGTCCACGCTTTCGCCGTCACGAAACTTGAGTCCGTCGAACTCGCGGCGGAGCGTGTTTGCCTTGGCCTTGCGCACACGTTCCACTCCGACATGCATGGTTCTTATTGAGTCCCATGCTGCCTTGGCCGTCGTCTTGCTTGCGATAGTCCCCATCATCTCCATCGACAGCCGCAATCGCCTCAAGAGCCATCCGGTCTTCACGGTCGGTGGTGCGGCCTTCGCCGCCACCCACAGGCCCCGTGCTCGCAGCATGACGCGCATGAGAGCCGCCCAGTCGTAGTAGTTCGTCTTCGACAGAGTCAGGAATGAGCCGCTGCCGTTGATCTCCTTGGTGACTCGATGGATCACCAATCCGCGCTCGGTGCTGCCGCCACCTCCTCCACCGCTCCCCGATGGCGGTGTGGACTCCTCCCGAGTCCGTCTTGGTGGTGATGAAGAACGTCGGCGCGGCATGGTCGTCTGCTCTCAGGTGCGGTGGCTCTGATACCAATTGTTCCGGTTGCCTACCGGAGTTGCTCCTCCCGTCGAAGCAAAACTCAATCACCTGCACACACACACAAGGGCACAAAGAAGAACACAAGGAGATGCTATTTTGGTGCAGCAACTACTGCCTTTCTGTTGTTCATTTATCTCTTAAATAATCAACCAACATTCAAAAACTAACAGACCATGACGTGCGGCATGCTCCTCCGCAAGCTGTGCCATCCCACACCTCTCAGCTCATGCCGCAAGCCACGGGAAGAAAAGAACGACCGATTCAAACAGAAAGATGTGCCCAGAATAACCTTGGGCTCACAAGAAAACAAACTCTAATAAACTCATGCAAACAAACACAGCAGATAAAACTGTGAACAGAACCTGGGATTACTTGTCTATGTAAGCATTCTCGTCATGTTTGAAGAGATCCGCATCGCGTAGCACTGCTCGTCTGCGCCGCCGCGGCCGCCGACGAGTGATACGATTGCCGGACCGATGGTGATGACGCCGGTTCAGGGATGGAGGCGAGCACCGCCTCCAATGCCTCGACGGTGTTCACGAGCACCATGGGCTTCCCTCCAGCAGATCGCGCTGCTCCTTCGATGTCGGCGTCCACCGCTGAACGTCCTCCCGATGCCGCCGAACGCCGCGCCATCCAGCCGTCCGTGAAGTTGGTGAAGAAGCTTGGCGGTCGCGGATCGCCATCGGCGGGAGGCCCGCATGGCCACCGGGAACCCCGGTCGGTGGCGTGCTCGTGACGCAGGCGCTCGTGCCGTGGAGGTAGTGGTAGTACACGGCCCGGCATCGTGGTCGGCCGATCCAAGAGGACGCGGGGACGCCGCGGCCCCGCGACCTCGGCGCCCACCACATGGTCATGGCGTACACGCGACGTTACGGGCCGGCCCGCCGGCGAGGCGGTCCAGACGGCCGAGAATGTCTCGCGCCTACGCGCTCAACGCTTCCACCCACTTCACGCCTCGTCGCCCCGCCGCGAACAGCCGGGCCATGGTCGTAGCCGCCGAGTACGAGACATAGGAGATAAGGCCGTCGTTTACCTCCTCGTCGGGTGCCGCGAGCGAGGGGAACATGAGCTGGTGCACGGACACCGCGAAGGACAGCGTGACCCGCGCGCCGGTGGCTCGCGCGAGGCGCTCTGCGAGGGCGCGCGCCGGGTTGATATGGCCCTGGCCAGGGAACGTGACAATATGGAAGTGCTGCCGTGCCATGGTCGGAGACTTTCTTCCTCCTGAGCCCAGCTACTTGACTGCTTGGTATATCGAGCTGCTCTGCTAGGCTGCTAGCTGCCTGCTAGTCAAAAGCATCGCCACGCCACCGAAGTGTATATATAGAGAGGGGCTTGGTTTGGTGCGAGGTAGCTCTCAGCTGGGGCTGATCCCAATGTTGTTGGACATAAGCCCGTTATGCTGCGTATTTGTATGTTACTCGGTCATAACTAGTGGTCTGAGATGTGCTTACGTTTACGTCGTGGTCGTGATTCTCGATTAAAACCGTTTAGTTAATGGAGACGTGGTTACGCTGGACATGGGATGGCACAGCTGAAGCGGACCATGGCGTAATAATATGCAATAAGTTTTTAGTTTTGCTTTGTATTCACATTATATAAATCAAAAAAGAAAACTGAGAAAAGTCGCACAGTTTTAGCGCGGCACAAAACTCCATTCTCTCATAGTCGTTATCGAGTATAAAAATTCCCAAATGTTTGAGTGCTCGTGCTCGTAGTCGTTTGTACCGAAGTCGTAAACGAGTACTAGATACTTGTAGTTGTTTGTGGCGAATTCGTAAACAAGTACTAGGTACTCGTAGTCGTTTGTGTTGAAGTCGTGAACGAGTACTAGGTACATCATAGTCGTGTGTGTGTTCCAACAATTGGCATTAGAGTGGTGAAGAGATCCTATCCACAATGTCTGGCGACGGATCAGAATCTCCTTTGAGGTCCCTTACTCCACCGAGAATCCACGGGCACATAGGACGAGGGTGTACGGCCGCGAGGTGGTGGTGCAGCAGGTGACGAGGGAGAGCAGGGGGACGGTGGTCTGCCCCATGCTGACATGCACGAACTACTCCGACTGGGCTCTCGTGATGAGAGTCAACTTGCAGGCGCAGGGCCTATGACGAGCAATTGAGTCGAGCGACGCCGACTTCCGTGACGACAGGATGGCATTCCCCGCGATCCTCTGCGTGGTGCTGTCCAACATGCTATCAATGCTCGCCATGAAGGACACGGCAAAACAGGCGTGGGACGTCGTGAAGGTGCAGCGGATGGGTGTTGATCGCGTGCACGAGGTGAACACGCAAAAGCTTCGTAGGGAGTTTGAGAACATTGCCTTCAAGGACGGTGAGACCGTCGATGAGTTTTCAATGTGGATTACGGGCCTCGTCAACAATCTTTGCATCCTTGACGACGCAATTGAGGAATCCAAGATTGTGAGAAAGTTTCTATGAGTCGCCCTCACCAGACGCGCGGTGGCCATCTCCATTGAGACGCTCCTTGACCTGAGCACACTCTCGATCTACGAGCTCACTGGGTGACTCTGCGTGGTGGAGGAGCGATATGGAGTCAATGACAAAGGTGGCTCTGGAGGGCGTTTGCTCCTCACTAAGGAGGAGTGGCTCACGCGTGCCAAGAAATGAGAGCAAGGCGACTCCTCGGTGGAGATCGAGAGGCGTAGCAACGGCGACAATCGCGCTGTGGTGGCGGCAAGGCCGCGGGCACAACAAAGCTGGATGCGACGCTCGGGGTGGTAGCTCGTCCAGTACGCACCATGATATGTCGCAAGTAAAGTGCTACAACTATGACCATATGAGGCACTTCACCAGGAACTGCCGCAAGCCCCGCGCAAGAGTAAGGAGGAGGTATACCTAACACGCACACAAGATGAAGAACCCGCACTGCTCATAGTCAAGCACTGCGAGCTATCACAAGCTAACAACAAGGTCCAGCAGCAGTCGGTGCTCCTCAATTGACCGAGTCTCCAGCCCTATTTACTCGCATGTGCGGTCGAACGACTTCTAGGCGGGGGTGGCGTGGAGTTCTTGTGGGTGAGTGGCGATGACACAAGAGGCGCTAATTGACTGAGCACTTCGGCGTCGAGCGTTAGCAGCAGCTGCATCGAGCATCCTGCCTCTCCTCCATTTAATGGCCACCTTCATCTTCTCCTTCCCCCATGGCAAAAATCATTAGTAAGTTTCCCTATTTGTTGAGTGTTTCTTCTCCAGCTAATGTTGATCTTGAGTCCTAAGCTGTTGTGTCACCGTGTCCTTTGCGACACTAACGGCAGTGCGGTTCAGCCTTCCTCTCTGAGGACTCCCTAAATCAGTTCCTTGCGTCGTCTCTCTTTTGAGATAGTAGTGAGGTATTTTGGGGGTTTTCCATCTTCGAGGGTTGGATCGGTGGCTTTGAGTACCATCCGCATCGTGCGTATTTTTAGTTATGAGCAATATTAATCCAAGTGTGTTGTGCTAGTTGTTTTTTTTTATCTCTGACTTGTACTGGGAGACTTGGATCAATTTATTGTGGGCTCAGTTTCATGCTCAATGATGAATTGGTGTCTAAACTGAGGTTGAATATGACAATTGAGCATAATGTATTCTTGAGCTAAATGAGTACTTGCTGTTTTAATTTTTGAGATACACAATTCATAAATGCTATGTATATATGATCTATTCACTATGTTAATTCAGCTGACTTTTGTCATCGAGTGTCATTGTGATTCATTTAATTACTAAAGCGTTGTCAAGTACTCTCTTTGGAACCTCCTGCTGATGATACTCCTCTTCCTCAACTGAGCAACATTGGGCATAAAGCCGTGAGTACATTGGTACTCAGCAAGTCGTTTGTAACAAATGAATGCAATATAGTATGCAAGGCTTACCAAATGATGGCTGAAAGGTTAATTTGCATAAATGGCAGTTGAAATACAAATAATAGATTGAAGGCGAACTTTAGGTAAAACAAAAATTAAGTAAATAATCAAAGGAATTGACATACCACTTGCGGACCTCCCATCCAAAAGCTAAACCAACCGCTTATGGACCTCACATCCATAAGCTAAACCAACAGTGAACACCTGTTCACTTCCATTCACAAGTTTTCAGAAATAACTACCCCTCGTGTGAAATCACCGAGCATTGTCCATGACCGAGGACGCGGCTATTCGAATAGTTTTACACTCTGCAGAGGTTGCACAACTGTACCCACACGATGTGATTAGCCTCAGCTTAAGGTAATCACAACAAGGCCTTTACAAAGTTTAGTTACAACTTAATCCGCCCACTAGGGTTTCGCATCACATCCCCCCTTGCGCCACATGGAAATCAGCAACCATTTTCATCTCAATAGCAAGATTAAAATTGGAACCTCCCAAATTAGTCAGCCAGATCCGTCCCATACTAGACATGTGGTTTGCACGGTAAAGCTCAGATCAATAGCGCACAAAGTTAAGTCCTTAACATTACTCGGGCGAGACTACTATATCCCTCGAAGTGCACCAACACTTCCCCCCTTTACTGCACGATCACTCGCCCGAGTGCAAAACCAGTTTGTTTAACCACCGCGGATGACGCACCAACGTCATGGCACAAATTTTAATATACGTGGCACCAACCACAGTTCCATATCTCATTAAGTCAAATTGATAAATCACATGTGATGATAACCCAATCGTAAACTTAAGCAGGTCTAAGCAATTCTATCGTACCAACCCATGTGACAATAATCTAATATCACTAGTAAATTTCCCAACCTATGGTGACAATGGCATCATGGTATTCCAAAATGTCAAGGGGGGATAAACTCAATTGGGACGATAACAACCAGTACAAGTGTTTGAATAAAAATAGCGATGCCATGTAATTTAAAACAAATTAATTAAATAATAGATTGCAAACTGGGTTCAACATGATCAAAGGACATGACTTGCCTTGCTTATGCTTAGCGAGGTACTCCTGGTCTTCGGGCGCGGAACCTGCTCCTCCGGAATCCGAATCTAGCGATCGAGTGGGCGAGCGGGGTGAGGGCGGAGGGGCGACGTGGGCGGCCAAGATAGCGCCACGCGGAGAGCGGCAGATCGGGCGGCGGGGAAGGAGGCTACGCGGCGGCGTGCGGGAACAGGCCGGATGGCCGACGCGTGGGAGGGGAGGAGATCGGGCGGCGGAGAGCGGCCCGGGGACATTTTAATTTAATTTCTTTTTTCAGAAAATCCAATAAACTTCAAAAGACTCTAGAAAATAACAAATAAATCCCAAAAATTCACCAAAAATACCAGAAAATTCCTTGAGACCTGAAGAATCCAAATAAAATATTTTTAACTTATGTTGATGTTTATTTTAATCAGATTAAATTATTTTAAAATTCTAAAATTCATTTAAGGCTTAATTTAATTCCAGAAAATTCTAGAAAATTTCTTGTGACTTAAGGAGCTTAATTAAACTTATTTTCAGCTAATGTTGAAGTATAATTTAATCATATTAAATTCTTTTGAATTTTTCAAAATTCATTTAGGCTTGGTTTTAAATTCAGGAAAATCCCAGAAATTTATTTTTAAATTCAAAGTTTTAAAAATCCTCAAAAATTAGGATGTTACACGTATATTGTATTAAATTCAGCTTTCGTACTTACCTACTATTGTATTAAAATTCAAGTACTGCTTTTCGTACAAATAAACTGTTAAAGCCTTCCTTTGTTATCCCTATGCATGTATCTACTCTGTTAAAATTCCTGGTGTAACTTGCATAAGCACTTAATGTGCTTACCTTGGGAGTACTTTATGTGCTCACCTTGCTAAAACCTGTTGCCAGACTTCGAAGGCGACTACGACGGTGATGACTACTTCAGCGAATAGGACGCGTCTTACAGTCATTTGCTTGTGGGAGGCTGGATGGGTTGTTCTGCTACCTTTACTGTTTTTCCGCTGCTTTTATTTTCAGTTGGCCTTATGCTATGTTATTGTAAGACTTGGCCATAAGGCCGTATTTTCATTTAATAATATCTGTGGTGATTTTGCATGATATACATTACTGTTGACCCTATGTGCACTAACTTTTCCTGAGATAGTGCGAGTTACACAGAGGGACTTGAAGTTGTTGTTCCGGGTCCCGACAGCACGGGAGGTGGTTGGGGCGGAGGGAGGGAGTTGGGAGCAGCAGCGGGGAGAGAAGATAGTCGACGGGCCTTGCCAGCACTGGTGGCAGCGCTAGCGAGGTAGTGGGAAGCGGTGCGTGCTGAGAGGGCAATGAGGAATTGGGTTTACGGGGGAAGGGAGTTTATATGAGGAGAGGGGGAGAAATCTAGACTATTGGATCAAAATCCAACGGTCCATAAAAACGACTGTGTTTTTTAAAAAGCAGTCGACTATGGTATAGTTGGGCCCATTACAATATTAACTTGTGTTACGTAAGTTCAATATATTGATTTCAAAAAGTTCTTAGATTGCTGATCTGCTATTGCAAAATGCATGTTCTCTTACATGCCACTACAAAAATAAAAATCTAACCCTTTTATGCTGAGAGACCATGTGGAGGTGACCACATGTTTGTGATGAGTAATTGACACTTGGTTTAGGAAGATTGAGTTCGGTTTGGGTGTTTTATGCGAAGTCATAGCCCTAAGAGTAGTCGGAAGCCATTTACAACCATGTTGTCCTTGATTGGAACCCTGTAGAAGTGTTGAACGAGTAGTCGGAAGGCATTACAACCACATTGGTCGTGGTCGGAAGCCGTGCGCACTGTTTATGACCATGTTGTGGTGTTTACGACCACATTGGGCATGGTCAAAGGACACCAGAAGGGTTTACGACCTCCTTGGACATAGTCGAAAGCTGTTATGACCACGTTGGCCGAACTCTACTACGACCACGTTGGTTGTTGTCGAACGCTGCTACGACCACGTTAGCCGTGGTCGGAAACCTGGTTCACTGTTTACGACCTCAAGATCGAAAGTCGGGGGATTTACGACTGTGATCACGTTGAGTAGTTGGCGGTTTATGACCATGTTAACACAAGATGAAGTCGGAGGTCTATGCTTCGACCACCGCGGTCCGAAGTCGGCGCTCGGACTTATGACCACGTGGGAAGTTGGCAGACTTCGATCATGTTGTGAAGTGGTCAAACGCGGTCGGAGTGAGGTCAGACATAGTCGGTTGCGGTCGAACACAGTCAGACTGGCTTGGAACTCGGTCAAATGTGGTCAGAAGGGCTTGTACGCGATTGGTTGTGGACAGTAGCGGTCGTAATCACTTGGTAGCAGTTGTAACGTCTAGGAATCGGTCGTTTGAGCTCCTAAGGTGGTCGAATCTTCTGGGAATCGGTCGTAACGACTTCTTGGCTGGTCGTCTTGACCTGGAGAGCGGTCGTAGGTCTTATGCATTCCCTGATCTGTAGTTTTATCCGGTCGTAATGGGTTTACGACTTGCTGGGTTTGCATTTCTGAGTACCTTCTTGTTTTGGAAATTGATGGAACTTGGTATTGTGCGGTGCTATGTGATTTTTTCTTGTCTGTGATGGTTGCAGGACTTTGAGGCTATGTCGTGGCGAGGCATGGAGTAACCGGATTAGGCACAGGCGGTGCTGAGGTCAAAACGGTTGGTAGATACCGAAGACAATGAGGCGTTCAAGGTGGTTGCAAGGCTTGGATAGCAAGAAGAGGACAAAGCTTCCGGGAAGGCAGCGGAATGTCATTTTGGAGAAATGCGGAAAGCTGCAAAGGGAAGTTGTGTCTCTACAAAGCACTAGAGTGGTTGGCGCTAATGGGCAAAGCAGTGAAGCTGTTGATGTTAACGGGTAAAGCACTAGAGTCCGTTTTCGCTGGTGGATAAAGCAATGGTAAAACCCGGTGTTAGGTGGAGTTAATGGGTTCTCCCCCCGGTTACTGAATGCTATAAATAGAGAGGTAGAGCTCGAGTGCTGTTGGAGGTTTTTTCGAAGTCGCTCGGGTTTTTCTCTCTGTTTTGGTGAGTGTTGCTCTAGGAACGAGAATGTGTATGGAGTGGCTGTAGAAACCTCCTTATGTAATCATTCATCTTGTTGTATCCATCTGAGCTTTATTCTACCTGAGATGTATTGATTTACATATCTGTTCTTTCTTTTGTCTTGCATTCTTGGGTACTCTGGTTGATCCGTTCTTTTCTGCTCTGAGTGGAGTTCTTGGTTCGAGAAGCCTCGATTTTCCTCTTCTCTAAACTGGGATTCATCTTCAAGGCTATCTTGGCCAGTTCTTCCCGAGAAGCAATCTTTTCGGTCAGTTCGTTGGCCCAGCGGTCGTACGCCTTCGAGTTCCCCTATTCCGATTTTGACTTCACAGTCTCTTTGGGTCTCGGTAGAGAGTTTGTGTGTTTTTGGTAATTTCTCTCCCAGAGGTTGAGCTTTTGCAGTGTTTAAAGTTTCATGACCAAAAGATTTGTGAGTCAAAAGTTACTCGTAATTTGGATCTTGCGGTCGATCTCTGCTCACTTCCTCTGTTTTCACATTCGACTATGCTTCTCTCTTCGACCACAACAACAAGTTTTCTTTAGTCCTGTAATTTCTTATACAGTGACTGTTATCTTCCTGTGGTTTGACTTTGGTGATCGTTAGAGATGAGGATCAAAAGTTACATGTGTTCTTGTTCTGGCGGTCGATCGTCTCCTTCTGCGCTGTCTCAGTTAGAGCTGTATTTCTCTGTTGTCAGTCAGGCTATTATCGGCCAGCTTGATTTTTCAGTCTTGGTTTTCAGTAAGCAATCTCGTTCTGTCTTCGTAGCTCAATAGCTATTGAAAAGAAGAGGTGTGTGAATACTTTGGGAATTTTAAAAGCACCATTCACCCCCCTCTGTTGCCATTTTGCTCCTTCATATGCAAAATTGAATTAATAATTCGTTATAATTTTTCCAAAATACCCATATTACCATCATCTTCTTCCTCCACCCTCCTCTTCTTCTCTCTCACCTACCTCGTGGGAGATGCGGCGGTCGTTCGGCTTCACCGGCCACTACCACAATATTCTCGCCTCCGGGGTGTATTAGCGGCTCGGGGCTATTCGGCGGCATCGTTTCCTTCCCTCCTAATCCCTACTGCCTTTTCCCCTTTAAATCCAGTCGAGCAAGCTCGCTCGGGGGTGAGAAATCAAGTGGGAGTTCACCGATGGATCCAAAGTCTCATAGTGGCGACTTGATTCGCTACTGATTTGGAGACTTTGGGTTGTGTAACAGTGTGCTCATCGAGTCTTGCTGCTGTTGATTTTTTGTTGCTTTTGTGTGTGAGCTGTATGCTCTTGTGTGCAGCTTGTGGCCGGCTTCTAGTTTGCAAGGGGGTGGTTTCTCCTCGTGAGACTTATGTACGCGACAATATCATACTTCTCTGTTGGCTTTGTGTGGCATCAACCTGCATCTCGGCTTCGTGATTTGGTGAGTACCGAATTGTGAAGTTGGGCATTGTATCTTCGTTAACCTCTTCGGCAATATCATGGCATAACGATGGTGATTCGTTTTCTGGGACATCGTCTTTTCGACGAGCCTTGCCCTTACTAACTTTTTGGTGGCTTGGATTGTCATCGCACAATGATCTTCTCTTTACATTCTGATTTTACTATTATGCATAAGTTTGCTTTGCTAGTTTGATATCAACTTATTATCTCTGAAATTTGTGAATAATGTTAGCACTATGATAGCGCTAGCGGTCCCGACCTTTCGATGAAAGTGGTACATTCGATTGGGGAAGGAGAAAACGTTGACGACCCGACTACAACCACCCCAAGGACATTGCACCTTAGTGATCGATACACCAACTCCAGAGGTTGTTCGTGACCTTGTCGGAGCACAATCAACCTAACCACGAGGGTACTTGTTCCTGTAAGCAATAGAAGAACAGGCAAGAACAAGATGAACAACAACTCAATTGCGAATAAAAGTTATAGGTTTCAATCTGAAAACAGAAAATGTTGGGGTTCCGAAGAGAAGTATTCGGATGATCTCGTTGACACACGCGAACACAAGGCGAAGTAGCAAAAGCTAACTTAGTCTATCAAAATCCCCCAACCCTAGAAAAGGGTGCGGCTACCTATTTATGAGACACAGGAGGTGAAGGGTCGGCCAAAACACTTGGAAGCTAAACAGGACTCTTTTACAAGGCCCAAGGCCTACTTTGACTCGGACTGAAAAGGTGACGTAAATTTTTTAGCAGTTTTTGATCGGCTCGGATGGAGTTTGGAGGTAAGACTAGATCTATCTGAAAGTAGACTTCAAGAGCTTTCCAAAGAGTACTCACGGGCCTCGAGAAACCATCTGGATCAAAAGTTATGGTTGTTTGAAGTAGACGCTGTCAGGAAGACCGAATCTGAGTTGAACTCGCGAACAAGAATTGGATTGCAATTGAGCTCGCTTGGTTCTTCCCCATGGTTCCTAAGGACAATTAAATCATCACAAGAATTAAGTAGTATTTCATTCTTTGAAATATTTGTGTGTAAACTTAGTAACGCATTCACCTGATGGTTAAGTTGACGTGCTTACGCTCGAGTCATTGGTCATTGTATCAAAGTTTCAGTTTATTGAGCTTGTTGTGGAGTCGGTACGATTGTATCCATAGCAAGGATGTCCTCATCACTCTCTCCATCTTGCATTTGAGTCGTCCGCGACTCAAGCTCATCTTTTTCTTCCAAGTATAGCTTCAAATCTGTAATATTAAAAGTGGGACTAACCCCAAAATCTGCAGGTATCTCAAACTTATATGCATTATCAGTAATCTTTTCTAACACTTTGAAAGGACCATAAGCTCTAGGCATCAACTTAGACCTCCTCAATTCAGGAAATATATCTTTTCTCAAATGCAACCGAACTAAATCACCCGGTTGAAAAGTTAAATGCCTCCTTCCTTTATTACCAGCAAGTTTATATTTAGCATTTATGCGTTCAATATTTTCTTTGGTTGTCTCATGCGTTTTCAACATCAAATCAGCACGCTGTTTAGCATCAAAATTTAACTTCTCCGAAAATGAAAGTGGTAGCAATTCAATAGGAGCACGAGGCACAAAACCATACACAATATCAAAAGAGCACAACTTTGTAGTAGAATGCAGCGAACGATTATAAGCAAACTCAATATGAGGCAAGCATTCTTCTCACATTTTGATGTTCTTTTTCAAAATAGCTCTAAGCATGGTAGATAAAGTTCTATTCACAATTTCAGTTTGCTCATCAGTTTGGGGATGACAAGTGGTGAAAAATAACAGCTTAGTCCCCAATTTAGCTCACAAAGTTCTCCAAAACTGGCTAAGAAATTTAGTGTCACGATCGAAAACTATTGTATTTAGCACACCATGCAAGCGAACAACTTCATGAAAGAAAAAATCAGCAATGTTGGTAGCATCATCACTTTTATAACATGGTATGAAGTGTGCTATCTTAGAAAATCTATCAACAACAGCAAATATACTAGCCCTCCTCTTTTTTATCCTAGGCAGTCCTAAAACGAAGTCCATAGAAATATCTTCCCAAGTTACGCTAGGAATAGGTAGAGACATATACAAACCATGAGGATTAAGGCGTGACTTAGCCTTTTGACATGTAGTACAGCGAGCAACGAAACGTTCCACATCACGTCTCATCTTTGGCCAAAAGAAATGACTAGCAAGTATGTCTTCCGTCTTCTTCACTTCAAAATATCCCATCAGCCCACCTCTATGTGCTTCCTGTAACAACAACAAGCGAACGGAGTTAGCTGGAATGAACAGCTTGCTAACTCTAAACACAAATCCATCATTTAGGACAAATTTATTCTACATTTTCCCTCTTTACAATTTAGCAACACATCTTTAAAATCATCATCATGAACATAATGCTCTTTAATTGTTTCCAATCCAAAAATTTTGAAGTCGAGTTGTGAGAGAATGGTATATCTTCTAAACATTGCATCAGTAATAACATTCTTCTTTCCCTTGTGTTTTATGACATAAGGAAAAGACTCTATGAATTCAACCCACTTTGCATGCCTATGGTTCAATTTTCCTTGACTTTTAATATGCTTTAGTGACTCTTGATCAGAATGAATGACAAATTCTTTGGGCCATAAATAATATTGCCATGTCTCTAAAGTTCGAACTAGAGCATATAATTCCTTATCATAAGTAGAATAGTTCAAACAAAGCCCACTTAGTTTTTCACTAAAGTATACCACAGGTTTACCTTCTTGCAACAGCACACCACCCAATCCAATTCCACTAGTATCACATTCTAGCTCAAAAGTCTTACTAAAATCTGGAAGTTGAAGTAACGGTGCATGTGTTAACTTATCTTTTAACGTGTTAAAGGCATCCTCCTGTGCATTCCCCCAAGTAAACGGCACCCCCTTTTAAGTGAGCTCGTTCAATGGTGCGGCAATGGTGCTGAAACTCTTTACAAAACGACGATAAAATTCAGCAAGTCCTAGAAAACTTCGCACCTGCGTGATCGTGTTAGGAGTTGGCCAACTCTGTATTGCCTTAACTTTGGCTTGATCAACTTCAATCCCCTGTGGAGTAACAACGTAGCCAAGAAAAAAGACTCGATCTGTGTAAAATTTGCACTTCTCAAGGTTATCGAATAAACATGCATTATATAAAACATCAAAAACAGCACGTAAATGGTCAATGTGTTCCTCTTGTGATCTGCTATATATCAATATATCATCAAAATATACCACTACAAATTTACCAATAAAAGTACGCAAAACCTCGTTCGTTAATCTCATGAATGTGCTCGATGCATTAGTTAAACCAAACGGCATTACTAACCACTCATACAAACCGAACTTATTTTTAAATGTTGTTTTCCATTCTTCTCCTAATTTCATGCGAATTTGGTGGTACCCACTACGCAAATCAATTTTGGAAAAGACAATAGATTTACTTAATTCATCAAGGATATCATCTAACCTGAGAATAGGGTGACGATATCTAATGAAAATGTTATTGATCGCTCTACAGTCCACACACATACGCCATGATCCATCTTTCTTAGGCACTAAAATTACCGGAATAACACAAGGACTAAGAGACTCACGCACATATTCTTTATCAAGCAGTTCTTGAACTTAACACTGAATCTCCTTAGTTTTTTTCGAATTGGTCCTGTATGACGCATGATTGGGCAAAGATGCCCTGGGAATTAGATCAATTTGGTGCTCAATCCCTCGCACTGGTGGTAGTCCTGGCGGCACGTCCTTTGGAAAGACATCCATGTACTCCTTTAAAAGATTAGTGACAGTAGGAGGCACAGAAGAAGATACATCCTCGAATGAAAATAAAGCTTGATTGCAAAGCAAGGCATAACAAACAGAAGTACTAGCATCCAGCTCAATCACATCAAATTTAGTAGGGAGAAAACATGCACCTTTCAATTTATTGTCATTTTTCTTATCATAAACAGATTTAGAGTTTTTCTTTTTATGTTGTTCAAGTTCATTTGCTACAATATGATTTTCAATCCTATTATGCTCCTGATTTTTCTCTTTACTAGCTCTAGCAATCTCATCCTTTAAAATAGTTTCAGGAGACATAGGACGTAACAAAATTTTCTTGTCATGATGCACAAAAGAATATTGGTTTGTCTTACCATGATACAGAGAATCTTTATCATATTGCCACGGTCTACCTAATAGAATAGAGCATACTTGCATAGGGACAACATCGCATTCTACAACATCATGATAAGAACCAATCGCAAAATTTACTCGCACCATTCGTGTTACCTTCACCTTGCCGCTGTTTGTTGAACCATTGAATGTAGTAAGATTGTGGGTGCGGTTTGGTATTCATCGCAAGCTTCTCCATCATATCGGAGCTCACCAAGTTGTTGCAGCTCCCTCCATCAATGATCACATGGTATGAGCGTTCCTTCACGACACACTTTGTTTGGAAAAGGGTATGCCGCTGATTTTGCTCTATCCTCTCCATTTGTGCACTCAACACACGCTGCACAATGAGGCTCTCATAGTGCTCTACATCTTCAGCACCAATGTGCTCTTCATCTTGCTCCTTCCCACTACCTGTATGGTCAGCTGCAAGCATAGCATAGGTATCCTCATCCAAATCACTAGCAGAAGAATACTCACCATCATCTCTTACAATCAAAACACGCTTGCTGGGGCATTCACTCCGCACATAGTCATACCCCTTGCATTGATGACATTGGACATCTCTCGTTCGTCCCGTAGAGGCAACGGATGAAGAACTCTTTGCTTGTGCTTGGGCTGACCCCTTTGTTGCTTTGGGTACCCGAGATACCGAATTTGACGATGAAAACCGTGGCTTACTGTTAGAGGAAGAAAGTGCAGAAGGTTAGCTTGATGGTGTAGCAGATGCATGTTGAGACCAAATGTTACCATGACCTGCAGAAATGTTAGTCCTTGTGCTCGTGCACCGTCCCTGTACTTCTTTTTCAGCTTTACAAGCAAGATGAAATAAACAAGTGATAGAATTATATTCCTTGTAAGCTAAAATGTCCTGAATTTCACGATCCAAATCACCCATAAATCTAGCCATAGCAGCCTCAGTTTTCTCTAAGTTACAACGCAGCATTCCTATTTGTAAGTCTTGAAAATATTTCTCTACGCTTTTACTACCTTACTTCAATTATTGCAACTTATGTAACAAATCACGTGCATAATATGAAGGAACAAATCTAGCTCACATGATTCCTTTTAATGCATCCCAAGTTCGTGGTTTGGTTAAAAGATTTTTCTTACAATATTCACTCCACCAAACAGATGCAAAGTCAGTAAACTCACTAGTAGCAGCCCTAACACTTTTGTTTTTAGGGAATGCATAACAAGCAAATTTCTGATCAACAGCCAATTCCCAAGTGATATAAGCATCAGGGTTATATTTTCCATCAAAAGGTGACATAGTAAACTTAATCTTACCAAGTGATTTATCATCCTCACGTACCTCATGGCGTGGGTACATAGGACCTATGCCAATGCGATTTCGGCGTAGTTGACGATGACGGTGAGCGTCCTCATCATCATCGATCTCAGTATCAGCCGTATATTCATCTCCACCGTTTCATCCACCCTGCTGCCCAAGACACCATTATTGGCACGTGTACGTTGAGTAGGTGTAGCGGGAGTAGCCGCGGGAGGTGGACGGCCCATCTCATCAAGACGTCTCAAAATCTCAGCAAGTGAGGTGTTGATGGTGCCAACTGAAGCCTCCAATGTTGCAAGCATAGTGTTGGTGTTGATTTGCGTGGCCTCCAATTGACCAAGGCATTCATTAGTGACCCGTACATCCTCATCAAGTCTCTCAGTGTGCAGTTTCACTTGGCACTCAAAGTGTTGTATGATGCCCCTAGTCCGAGGGGAATGTGGTGCAGCCTTCGGGTTCACTGGTTCTCCTGACATTGTTAGGAGAACACACGAGAACAAACAAAGAAGAGAAAAAAATAAAAAAAATTATAAGTTATGCCCTCACAACTACTGGGAGATGGCTAAATCAAGTCGTACACTCTCAACCTGTTCTGTCAAGCTCTTACTAGTTCTTACCACAACGAGTAGGAGGTGATGGCAGCTGACAAGACAACAACTCTTGGAAATTGGGTGTATCGTTGCTTCAATCGCTAGTACCTAAGAGGTGGTAGCCAAATGCAATGGAGCTATAGGTGGGCTAAAAATGAACAAAGGATAACTAGAACCACGTTAGTCAAAGTAAGTTGAATAATCGCCCAACGATGGTACTGTGCTGGTCCTAGGCTAGAACGTACTAGAGACGCGAGCCTGGACACCAACGAAACCACAGAGCGCCAACTAGAACAATGAAAGGAAGCAACTCACTAGAGCTCTTGTCTCTTTTTTTTTCAGAATTTTTCTTTTTTTCTTTTCTTTTTCTTTTTTTTTCACAGGAGCCCTAAATCCTTAACTTGACCACCAAGAGCTCTGTAACAAGCAACGTGCACCACACACTTTTTTTGTTTTGACTAGGGGTAAATCGGTAAAAAAAGATAATCATCTTTGTTTTTCTTATTGTTTTGACACACTTTTGACTGTCTCTCTCTCTTTCTAAACTGATATTTTCGATCAGAACACAAGGGCAATCCGAGTGGCACATGTACGTCAATCCGAGTGGCACAGAGATAATAACAAGAATATTTTTTTCTAAATTCATGATTTTTTCGGGACATTTTTTCAGACCTTTTTTTTGGAACAATAAGCAACCGACTCTGACTCAATTTGGAAACACAACTCGTAGCCAACTCAGACTCAGATACAACTTGGAAAGAGATAAATCCGACCTCAAAGCGCTGATCCCGAACCCAAACCCTAGGCCAAGGATGGCGATGGCGGCAGTGATGTATATGATGGTGGTGAAAGTGATGGCAGCAGTGATGTATATGACGTGGTGAAAGCGATGGTAGCGGTGATGTATATGACGGTAGTGAAAGCGATGGTAGCGGTGATGTATATGATGGTGGTGAAAGTGATGGCAGCGGTGATGGCGGTGTTGGCTGCAAATGTGATCTGACGTGACACGAACTTGAAACTTTAATGATTAAACACTAAGACCAGCAACTCAACACGACGATGCAACCGAAGACTCAACAAACAAAGACTAAGCAGTAATAGAGTAAGGCTCGAATTGTTTCGGATTTTAGGAAAAAACTAATCTACTATTTTTTGGTTTTCTGGACTGTAGGTAGAAAAAGATGCAGAAACTAAAAGAAATCTCTCACCGATCAACCTTGAGCTCTTATACTAACTGATAGCACTAGCGGTCCTGATCTTTCAATGAAAGTGGTAGATTCGATTGAGGAAGGATAAAATGTTGACGACCTGACTACAACCACTCCAAGGACGTTGCACCTTAGCGATCGATACACCAACTCTAGAGGTTGTTCGTGACCTTATCGCAGCACAATCAACTTAACCACGAGGGTACTTGTTCCTGCAAGCAATTGAAGAACAGGCAAGAACAAGATGAACAGCAACTCAATTGCGAATAAAAGATATATGTTTCAATCTGAAAATAGAAAATGGTGGGGTTCCGAAGATGAACCTCTCCTCATCTGCATCGAGGAGCTCCGCGCCCTCCTCTTCGGCTGTGGAGCTGCTGCCTAGATGTGTCACTCCTCCTCCTCGGGAGGGCCAAATCTTATTGTCAGCACGCTCGCCTCCCCCGACC
Source organism: Melocanna baccifera (assembly GCA_036346265.1). Taxonomy (NCBI): domain Eukaryota; kingdom Viridiplantae; phylum Streptophyta; class Magnoliopsida; order Poales; family Poaceae; genus Melocanna; species Melocanna baccifera. Next base: position 40,279 of record JAYEVJ010000337.1, read on the forward strand.
TTGCCTCATTGCTCGTGTTGGGCACTTTGGTAATTTCCCTAAATTTACGATGGGCTCACTTGTAAGAGGAGGGAGATGAAGGGATAAGGCCTTAGGCCTTGACCTCATTGTGCACAAGGGGATCATGATCCCCTTTTCTTGCCTTTCTCTCACCTACCTCGTGGGAGATGCGGCGGTCGTTCGGCTGCACCAGCCACTACCCCAATATTCTCGCCTCCTATGTGTATTAGGGGCTCGGGGCTGTTCGGCGGCATCGTTTCCTTCCCTCCTAATCCCTGCTGCCTTTTCCCCTTTAAATCCAGTCGAGCAAGCTCGCTCGGGGGCGAGAAATCAAGAGGGAGTTCACCGGTGGATCCAAAGTCTTATAGTGGCGACTTGATTCGCTATTGATTTAGAGACTTTGAGTTGTGTAACAGTGCGCTCATCGGGTCTTGCAGCTCTTGATTTCTGCCGTTTTTGTGTGTGAGCTGTATGTTCTTGTGTGCAGCTTGTCGTCGGCTTCTAGTTTGCAAGGGGGTGGTATCTCCTCGTGAGACTTACGTATGCGACAAGATCATACTTCTCTGTTGGCTTTGTGTGGAATCAACCTGCATCTCGGCTTCGTGATTTGGTGAGTACCGAATTGTGAAGTTGGGCATTATATCTTCGTTAACCTCTTCGGCAATATCATGGCATAACGATGGTGATTCGTTTTCTGGGACATCGTCTTTTCGACGAGCCTTGCCCTTACTAACTTTTTGGTGGCTTGGATTGTCATTGCACAATGATCTTCTCTTTACATTCTGATTTTACTATTATGCATAAGTTTGCTTTGCTAGTTTGATATCAACTTATTATCTCTGAAATTTGTGAATAATGTTAGCACTATGATAGCGCTAGCGGTCCCGACCTTTCGATGAAAGTGGTACATTCGATTGGGGAAGGAGAAAACGTTGACGACCTGACTACAACCACCCCAAGGACATTGCACCTTAGTGATCGATACACCAACTCCAGAGGTTGTTCGTGACCTTATCAGAGCACAATCAACCTAACCACGAGGGTACTTGTTCCTGTAAGCAATAGAAGAACAGGCAAGAACAAGATGAACAACAACTCAATTGCGAATAAAAGTTATAGGTTTCAATCTGAAAACAGAAAATGTTGGGGTTCCGAAGAGAAGTATTCGGATGATCTCGTTGACACACGCGAACACAAGGCGAAGTAGCAAAAGCTAACTTAGTCTATCAAAATCCCCCAACCCTAGAAAAGGGTGCGGCTACCTATTTATGAGACACAGGAGGTGAAGGGTCGGCCAAAACATTTGGAAGCCGAACAGGACTCAATTACAAGGCCTATGGCTCACTTTGACTCAGACTGGAAAAGTAACGCAACTTGTTTGGCAGTTTTTAATCGACTCGGATGGAGTTTGGAGGTGGGATCAGATCCATCTAAAAGTAGACTCCAAGAGCTTTCGAAAAAGTACTTATGGGCCCCGAGAAACCTTCTGGATTAAAAGTTATGGCCGTTTGAAGTAAACGCTGTCAGGAAGGCCGAATTTGAGTTGAATTCACGAACAGGAATTGGATTACGCTTGACAGTTCCACTTCTACACTTGAGCTCGTATGGTTCTTCCCCATGGTTCTTAAAGACAATTAAATCATCACAAGAATTAAGTAGTATTCCATTCTTTGAAATATTTGTGTGCAAACTTAGGAACACATTCACTTAATAGTTAAGTTGACATGCTCACGCTCGAGTCATTGGTCCTTGTATCGTAATTTCAGTTTGTTGAGCTTGTTGTGGAGTCAGCATGGTTGTATCCATAGCAAGGATATCCTCATCACACTAGGAGAACTTTTGCATGATAGATTAGGGGTTTTGTGATTGCTCGATGAGGATAACTTATCAAACTTGAGATCAGTGTGACTATCTACAAGTATCCTGCTAGTTTTGATCTGTCAATTATTAGTTCATACTGCTGTTCAATATTGTCTGTTGTTGTTCTGTTTTGGTTATTGCTGAAACATGTTGATTCTACAATAGCACATACCTGTTACATATTTCTGGTCATTTGCCAAAATTTGTTAGTATTGCAGTAGCCCTTCTCTGTTTCCTATATGAGAGACCATGTGGAGGTAACCCCGGTTGTGTGATGAGTAATTGACACGTATTCTGGAAAAGTTTGAGTTTATTTTCGGGTATTTTGTGCTATTTATAGATGCTAACGATTTGATTATAATATTTTGTGCGGTACTATATGATGTGTTTTCTTGTCTGTGATGGCTGCAAGACTTTGAGACAGAGTCGTGGCAAGGCACGGGTGACCGGACTAGGCACAGACGATGCTGAGGTCAGATCGGTCGAGATGTGTCGAAGACGGCGATGACTCGAAGTGGTTGCGCGAAGCTTAGACGGCAAGAAATGAGGAAGCTTCCTGGAAGGTGCGGGAGTGGCATTTTGGTAAATGCGTAGGGCTGCACAATAGGAAGTGGATGTGGTTAGGACATAATGGATAAAGAGAGGAGTTGTTGTGATCTAATGGGTAAAGTGGTTTGTAAACCCATTAGTAGAGGCTATAAATAGAGGTGCTCTCTAGTGGGAGAAGATTAAGAAAGAGAGGGGTGTGAGTGTTAAGATTTCCTAATACTTGTGCTCTATGAGAGAGAGTTGTGGTAAAATCTAGGGTTTGTATATTTCTCTCCATGTGTGTGTGTGTTTTGAGAGAGAGGAGTTAGGGTTTTCTCTAGTGCTTGATCTCTATAGGTGTTGTGTTGCTCAAGGTATGAGATTGAGTTGAGATGGTAGAATAGGAACTATTTTGTAATTATTCCTCTCTTTGTAAGCATTCATCGTTCATTATCTATTTGAGAGGTTCTAAGTTTGTGCTAAGTATGAAATCCTTGCATTCTCTTTTCTTGCTCCTGTTCCTTCTTCGGTTTCTTGCTTAGTTTTTCTAGCTTGATTGATTTTGAGTTGATTCTTTGCTGCTCTGAATCGGGAGGTACCTCAAGGCTATTTGGTTAGTCCATTCCCAAGAGCAAAAGGTTAAATCAAGAGCTCTCTTCTTCCCTGTCCATTGCCCAGATTTCTTTGTTGTTTTCGGTTTTCTGCAGTAGTTAATGTTTCTGTTTTGGTTCAGTGTTCTGCAGATTAGCATGGTTCTGTTCGGCTGCTACTAGTCCTCTTTGGTTGTTCTTCCGTCCTGTTCTGCCTCTGATAAACTGCTTGTGTGCAGTAACTACTACTCTTTGGTCTGCAGTCATTTTGTTATTTTCGGAGCAAGTTTCTCTGGCAAGCCTGCTCTCTGTTTTGCTGCAAAGCTGCTGCTTTTTCGGTTCAGCAGCAGGGCTGCTTTCTTTACTCAGTTAGCTGTCTTGTATTCAGTTTCTTGCCTTAGTTTTTGGACAGCGTGAGGACAGGTCCCAGGTGGTGTTTCAGCCTTTTTCAGTGTTGTTCAGCAGCTGCTATGTGCTGTTTTCGACAGCAGAATGAACTAACTTTTTGTGGCTGTTTCCTGTGTTGTTTCGGCCAGCAGTGTGCTGTTTTGGACAGCAGAATGAACTAGCTTTCTTGTTTCTTTTGTTGAACAGCTTGCAGCTTTCTTTGCTGCAGTCTTTGACTGCCCTTCGGTTGCTTTGTTTGATTTCAGTTTTCAGCTTGTATTCTCTTCTTTGGTTGTCTTTCTGCGCTAACGAAATCAGATTGTGTATTTTCAGCTGTTGCTCCAATTAGCGTTTATTTAGTGGGCAAGACATGTGTGCGAATACTAGGGGCGAGTTTTTCAGTAAAATTTTAGTTTCTTACTTCATAGCTTCCATTGCTATCGGAGAAGAAATTAGTATGATTTCTTGGGAAGAATTTTAAAAGGCATCATTCACCCCTCCTCTGTTATCATTTCCGATCCTTCACTATATCTGTTTAGAGTGTGCAATTGTTTCTGCCACTGTACAGCGGTAATTTTGATAGTTAAATTAGTAGAATATCTAAGGGAATATCACATTGATTATTAATTTATTGACAAGAGTTGAAGAAGGCCAAGATTTATCTCTTGAGCAACTCCTCAACTGAGTGCAAAACATAGCATTAAAATCTGTGCATTATGCTAATTATAATTGTTGTCTTTCTTATACAGTTTAGCATGTTATCATGTTTAAATGACATGAATACTTTATCTATGTTAAGAGATAAATGGTCTATCTTCATGTCATTTACTTACTGCTGGATATATGCTTTTATAATACTTAAATCTAGAATTAATTTGAAAATGTTGCTAAAACAACTTAATTTGCAACAGCTCGCTCGTGGATCTTGTTGATCTATGCCTCCGCGAGCTCCAACACGCCGATGGACTTGCCCAGCTCGGCTCTCTCCATCTCTCTTACTTTACTCGCAACTTGGTGGACGGCGGGGCATTAGACGAGGCGAACAGCAAGATGGAGCGGCGACGACATGCCTCAACATGTCATCGCCGGCTCGATTCGTGCTGGGGGTGGGAGATGACAATGTTGTGCACGAGGCTGGTGGTGAGGCCTAGGATTCTCCTTGAAGGAAGAACAAGAAGACAGGGCTGGCAAGGGAAAAATGGTATTTGCACAGATACATCACAGTTTGACTGGTCGATGATGGTATTTTGACAGAAACTTTACAGTGGTTTATAAAAAAAATTTCTCTTTGCTAAAATTATCCGCGTATTCACGTGAGTCATACCGCTAGTTTCTCAAAGCACATGCATCCGATGTGTGTGTGTGTGTGTTTTTGAATTTACATAAAACAAGGTTAAAAACCTGAAGATCTTCCACTTGAAATTAAGGGGATAGTACACGTAGTACACATTTCACTTCAAACTGATTGTTATTGACAGATTGTCATCAATGGGAGATTTGACATGTCGAAGTATAGAAAATGTTACGCATGATTTGCAATTTGCTCGAGAAAAGTCTTCAAATTATGATCCGATGTGCCACCATCCGCGATAGCCTCCTGCACCTTTGCCTTCCAAGCCGCCGAGCTCCGCCGTATCACAGTGCCGGTCTCCGTGTCCCCCATGACCATCTCCAAGCACCTGGTGAGCTCCTCTCCTTCCAGAACACTATCGGCAGCGATCGTAGCGCGCACGCCGATGCCCCAGTCTACAACGAGGCGGGCGTTTGTGTTCTGGTCAGACCACTGTGGCACGGCGATCACCGGCGTGCCGCTCGCCACGGCCTCCAGCGTCGAGTTCCACCCGCAGTGCATCACGAAGCACCCGATGGACGGGTGCGACAGCACCCGCACCTGGTCGCACCACTCGACGACCATGCCCTGCTCGACGAGCTCGTCGTCGTGCACGGGTACCCCGTCGTCTCTGTTGTCCTTGCGCACCACCCATAGGTACGGCCGGCCGCTCGTGGCGAGGCCTCGCTTCAGCTCCTCCTTCTGTTGCTTGCTCACCACCGACATGCTCCCGAACGACAAGTACACCACCGACCGCGCCGGCTTCGTGTCGAGCCACTCCATGTAAGCTTTCTCGTCATGTTGGAAGAGATCCCGTACTGCGGTAGCACTGCTCGTGCCGCCGTCGCGGCTGCCGACGAGTGATACGACTGCCGGACCGATGGTGATGACGTCCAGTTCAGGGATGGAGGCGAGAGCACCGGCCTCCAATGCCTCGACGGTGTTCACGAGCACCATGGGCTTCCCTCCAGCAGTACTGCTGCTGCTCCTTTCGATGTCCAGCTGCTGGAACGTCCTCCTGAAGCCGTCGAACGCCGCGGCGATCCTGCCGTCCGTGAAGTTGGTGAAGAAGCTTGGCAGGTCGCGGATCGCCATCGGCGGGAGGCCCGGCATGGCCACCTGGAACCCCGGGTCGGTGGCGTGCTCCGTGACGAGGCGCTCGTACCCGTGGAGGTAGTGGTAGTACACGGCCAGCATCGTGGTCGGCTGGATCCAGTAGAGGACGCGGGGGACGCCGCGCTCCCGCGCGACCTCGGCCGCCCACCACATGATCATGGAGAACACGACGCACGTCACGGGCCGGCCCCGCTCGGCGAGGCGGTCCAGGACGGCCGAGAAGGTCTCGCGGCCTACGCGCCCGAACGCTTCCACATGCTTCCACGCCTCGTCGCCCCCGCCGGCGAACAGGCTGAAGCCGTGGTCGTAGCCGTCGGAGTACGGGACGTAGGAGATCAGGCCGTCGTTGACCTCCTCGTCGGGGGCCGCGAGCGAGGGGAACATGAGCTGGTGCACGGACACCGCAAAGGACAGCGTGACCCGCGCGCCGGTGGCCCGCGCGAGGCGCTCTGCGAGGGCGCGCGCCGGGTTGATATGGCCCTGGCCTGGGAACGCGACGATCAGGAAGTGCTGCCGCGCCATGGCCGGAGACTTTCTTCCTCTTTAGCCCAGCTACTTGACTGCTTGGTATATCGAGCTGCTCTGCTAGGCTGCTAGCTGCCTGCTAATCAAATATAGAGAGGGGCTTGGTTTGGTGCGAGGTAGCTCTCAGCTGGGGCTGACCCCAATGGTGTTGGACATAAGATTGTTATGCTGTATATTTGCATTTTATTTTATCATAATTAATCATCTGAAACGTGTTTATGTTCACGTCGTGACCGTGATTCTCAGTTAAAACCGTCTAGGTACTTCCTTTTACCTATACGCATTGCTCGAAATTGCATGAGATTACTATTTCCATAATTGATTAACTTCATTTGTTCTTATGAATCTCTTGTTTACTGAAATTCATAGTTTGCTACTTTCAATGCTTAAAACAAAGTTATCTGTTGGTTCATCGATGAGATATTCATTATTTTTATTTGTTAGTACGGTAACCGTTCAACGCTTGCTATGAGTTGCTGCTTCTTTTTTCTAGCTTCTTTTGACATAAATGTTTGTTGATAATGTTGAGGCTAAAATACGATTGAAATATTTTTGTATGTCTAAGTGAAATCAAGTAGCAGAAAACTGAGGTTCTAACAATATTTTTATTCACAAATATTTCTACTATGACAAAAGACATTTTATATATTTAGATTTGGTTCTACATTCTTTTCAGTGCAATTGACGATAAACTAATAATGCTCATACCTCTGCTTATATGGATTTAGCTATTTGCATAGGTCTTCAGCCATATTGTGGTTACTTACATATATATTTGACTGCCTCTCAAGTCTTGAAACACTCTTTAAACCCTATTGTTGTGGAGTGGAGCAAATGACAGTGAGATGCATGCTTGTCTTGGGCTGTTTGTGCCTCTGAGGTGTTGTCAAATTTTCACGACCACATAGCCTCTGCCTCAATAGCTTCCTTTGTCATCAGGCTTCTCATTTCATTTCATCCAAATGAAAGGACAACGTGAAGGCAGCCGACTCCTCTTGCGGGATTGTGCTAGCAGGCTACTACAGGATGACAACTAGCAAGTCTCATTGGCCCCTCTTAAATTTTGATCCTGCCACTGGCTGTCAGAGGGTTTGGTGCATGGTGAGGTCATGGCGGCGGCAACGATCGACTCCCCGCTTGGTTGGGCTGCAACAAGACGTGGCTGGGCTTCGGCTGGTTGAGGGCGATTTGGCTAGTCAGGCCGCTAACTGCAACTGCGCAGTCGGGTTGAGCTGTGACAAGTGACATCTCGACGTGCCATCTTCAGCAGCAGCCTCCATGTTTGCCGGTCTCGTGACTATTGGGAATAGTCCCACATGGGTTGTGGAAAAGAAAAAAAGCATAATTTATAAGTGTGAGGGAGATCTTACCTATTGGACTAGTCTTTTGAGTGGAGAAAACCCAATACTGCTTATAAGACTGTTGCTTTAGGGCTTACACACGGCAGCCTGTGGGCTTAGGTTATAACAGCTCTGCTGTTTATTATAAAAAATAAAAAATAATTTAATGTAATTTAAAATAAAATAAATGCTCTTGCTTGCTTGAAATTTTCAAAATTTTATTTACCTATTCTCCCGTGTTTAAAAAGGCTTTATTTTGAAAAAACTAATTTAACCAAAAACATAAAAATATAATTAAATAAAGGATATTTCAAATTTTCATAAAACTCCTAATTCAAATTAAGTATTTCAACTCATTTGGATTTTATCGGGATTTTTAGTATTTTTTGGAATTTTAAAATCACTTTTAAGATTAAAAAGTATTTTAGTATAAAAACTAAAAACCAAAATAAGCCTAACATTTTTTTTATTAAGTCTATAATGGTTCTAAGAATTTGTGTGAATTTTTATAGAATTTTTAGACTTCATTTATTTGTTTCCAAAAATATTTGCAACCACCGTCCACCTATTCTTCGTCCGTGCACACCGCTGGAACTCGTCGTTGCTATAGCCAGTGCGCCACCACCTTCCCTTCTTCGCCACTGGCCACTACCAAGATCACCGAAGCCCCGCGCCAAGGTGAGCCTAGACCCCCGCACCTTCCTCTCCCTCTTTTTCCCCTCACCGTCGACGAGCCTTTTGGACCTGAGCGGCACCAGTCGGCAAACACCACCTCGGCACTTCTAGCCCACATGGACACCAAGTAACGCCCACCTCAGCGCGCACGAAGCCAAGTGTCACCAATTAATGTGCCACACCAACAGCTCGGCCATGTGCGCAGCCAACCACTGCTTGTGTTGCGTGGCAGCCACTTGTAGCGCCACCACAACATACCGTCCCACGTGGCCCACCACATTAGCAAACATCCGACCCAAGGCCACATCATCGTACGTGTCTGACACCTGGCTAGCCACATGGTCAATTTTTTCATGTCAGTAGCCTCGTAGGAGCCAAGCCACCACTCCCTCCCACCTAAGCCTTCTCTAGTCCGTGGACTTGGTCCACAATAGACCGGGCCCACATGTCGGTCTCTGGTAAAAAAGTCAACAACCAGGGTTGACGTCAACATGACGTCATAATTTGATTTTGTGTAGAAAAATAATTCAGCCGAAAATGAAAATCCTTTGCTGACGTCATAATTCTGAATTTTCTTTGAAAAATAATTCCTAAATTCCTTTCTGACATCATAAATGCCATCTCCTTTAGAGAAATAAATCCAAAAATTTAGTTTATTCTTTTTCTTTAGATTTGAATTTTCTGGGAGCCCATTCTTCTTCATCCTAACTCTAGTTGAGCCTGTTCAAAGTTTTAAATTCATCAAAAATTCCAATCTATCTATTTTTGCCCTCTTTTTAAATTTTGATGTTTATTTGAATTTATTTAGAGTTGATTTGAGTTTAAATTTAGTTATTTTCACGTGTAGACTTCGATGAATTAGAATTCGACTTCGATGACTCTCATCTATCAGCAGAGCAAGGTAAATCACACACCATGATCATGTTGATCTCATATTGTGAAATTAAATTATGTTGCTTTAAAATATTGTATGCATATTTTTATTCAATGTATTTCAATTCAGTTTTAATTTTGTTAATGCCGACTTGTTAATACCTCCGTTGATATTGATTCCCATATATCTTGTCACTCTAGAATAAAACTCTGGTTAGTACACTAGTATGGCTGAAGAATTTTTGTGGCAAATGCTTAGACCAACAAGATATAACTTTAAGGTTTTGGATAATCTTTTCACATAAAATGATAAGCTTTGAAAATAATTTCTTGATTTCAGTGAGTAGTCAAGAAAGTATATAGAATATTTCAAAATAAAATATAAAGCTTCATTTAGACTTAGGAAAATAGTTAGGTGGTGGGTGCTTGCTGGCACATGTTGTTGTTTGCTTACACAATGGTGATGCCAAGCACAAGGGGTATGTGAGAAGTGCCTAAGTCAGTTAAAGACCGGTCTGTGAGCTATTGCTATAAAGCACAATCGTACTACCACAAGACTATATGGGACAGTTCTAGCTGACTAATTTGCGTCTTTCAATATGAGTCTCACTACAGATTGAAAGTGAGTATGGTATAGACCATAAGAAGTCTCACATGGCACAAGAGGGGGTCCCGATTTGGTGAATTCCTTATTGGGATGAAACCTTAGTGGAGACGTGGCCAGGTTGACTGCTTAGCATTGTAAAGGCCTTGTCATGATCTCCTTCCCGCACATCAAAATAAGTGTGCTTATCTAATGGCAATATGGGATAATCATGTCTTGTGGGTAAAGCTGTACAACCTCTACAGAGTGTATAAACTATCCTAGATAGCCGTATCCACGGTCATAGCCAAACTGAGTAAAGTTTTTTTTATATATTAGACTTTATTTTTAAAAATAATTTTAACAGACTTATGGATGGATGAAATCCATAAGAGATGTTTTGAAAAATATGGTTCGGATGGGATACCCGTGATTATGTTAGTGTGGGAGATGGACCTACACTAACGATATTAATTTCATTTACAATACTATTTTTACTTACTGTATTAAATTCAGCTATTTCATACCGATTAATTGTATTTCTTTAAATGCGGTTTTACGCTCAAACTAACCCTATATGCACTCCTTTGTTGCCTTTATTATTATATTATATTCTCCTGTGTGACTTGCGGAGTACAACTTTGTACTCACCCTTGCTATCTCATCTTAGAGGAGGACAGCTTCGACTACGGTGAAGACCTGGACGAGTAGGCCACGTCTTACTGTCGTTTGCCTGTGGGCAGACTCAGTGGGTTTCTTTCGCTTCAGTATTTTTCTTCTGCTGTTATTATTTAAATTTGGTATATGGGCCGTGGATGTAAACTTTGGTAGCCATGCCCATATTTAGTTAACGAATAAATATCATTATGGTTGATATTTATCTTTGTTGTTCACTGTGTGCACTAACTGATATTGAACTAGTGTAATTTACACAAAGGATCCGAGAATTGTTGCTCCGAGGTTCGACGTAAGTGCTTAACCCATTTGGACCTGTGGCCTAAGGAGTGAAACCCGGTTAGACCTAGGCATGCAGCCAAGGTCCAATCTATCAAGTCGTATGAGAGCCTAAGGGGGACGAAGCGATGACCAGCAATGCTATTGATCTATCGAAGTTAGGAGTGCTCGTCAAGACCACGGCTAAAGAAGCTTGGATCACACTCAGGGAGATGTGACTAGGCGAAGATCGCGTCAAGAAGGCTCGCGCTCAAGTCCTGAATGGAAACTAAGCAAGTTGCAGATGGGGGGCATGGAGACGATCATCGAATACTCCATGAAACTCACCACGCTAGTGGGTGAGATCCGAAGCTGGAAGAGAGCGACGTCATGGAAAAACTGTTCAGTTCAATTTCAGATGGTTTCCTCCTGATTATTAGAATGATCGAACAATTCAGTGATGTCACTCTATGAGGAAGGTCTCAAGGGGTGATGGCACTCGAAGGATGGGGGAGATAAACTTCTATTTACACAAAATGAGCGGAAAGAGAGGAGCTCAAAGACAAAAAATTATGAGAGCTCGAGTAGCACCAAGAGAGGTAGTCGTAACAGGAGAGGTCGGGGATGCGGCTGTGGACAAGGCAGAGGTTGAGGCAATGGTGATTGCATCAATGATGAACAAATGCTACGTAACTCTAACAAGACCAAGGTCAAGTGTTTCAATTGCAACGAGTATGGGTACTTTGCAAAAGAGTGTCCAAAGCCAAATCGAAGAGAAAGAGCCAATCTCGTAGTGAATCAGAATTATGAAGATACACAACTCCTGATGGTTGAAGTATGTGAACTCATCCATATAGTTCTGATGCCTGAAGAGTAGGAATTCCTTCACGTAGACAAGGTGGTGCCGAAGCTTAGCGGCACCCAAAACAAAGCTTGGAATCTTGATACCAGCGTAAGTAATGACTAGCTGCATGGAGAGGTTTACTGAGATTGACATGACTGTAAAAGGTTTGACCAAATTTGGAGATGGTTCGGTAGTGGAAACATAAGGAAGTGGCTCGGTGCTATTGGAGTGTTCTATGGTGAACATCATATCCTCACGAATATTTACTACATCCCGAATCTGAGAGGTAATATAATCAGTCAGTCTCGATTAGCTGGATGAGAACAGTTGCAGGATTGTGATCGAAGGAGGATTGATGTCAATTCTTAGATAGAACTCGTAGGTTATTGGCCAAAGTGAGCAGATCAAGAAACCAGATATGTGTGTTACACATCAATCTGGCTCTCCTAGAGTGCCAGATACGGGCATGTGAACTTTCAAACCCTGAAGGATCTGGCTCACAAGAAGATGGTATATGGTATGCCCATGATCGAGCATGTGGAGCGCATCTGCAATGGTTGTTTGATCAGTAAGGAACATTGGAACTCATTTTCGAGTAGACATACCGAGTAGACATTCCTCTCGTGCTGTGGCATGGTGACTTTTGTGGGCCAATCACTTCGACCACGAATAGAGGAAATCGTTACTTCCTGTTGTTGGTGGATGACTGCACAAGATTTATGTGGGTGGCTTTACTCTGAAGTAAAGATGAAGCATTCAAGGTGTTTAAGAGGATCAAGGTTGCAGCCAAGATGGAGACAAATCTAAAACTAAAAGCTCTATGCACCAACCGTGACGGCAAATTTACCTCAAATGAGTTTATGGACTAGTGTGAACTATTGGGAATTAGGCATTATCTAACAACACCTTATTCTCCTCAACAGACGATGTGGTCGAAAGGACAAACCAAACAGTGGTTAGCATGGTGAGGGTTTGTTGAAGAGCATAGGAGTCCCAAGAGAACTTTTGGGAGAAGCGGTATCGACTACCATTTATCTCCTAAACCGAGCACCAACGAAGAGCGTCATCGCTAAAACTCCTTACGAAGCCTACTACGATCGCAATCCAAGTGTTGGTCACCTCCACACTTTTTGGGTGTGTCGCACATGTGAAGACAACCATGCCACACCTCCCCAAGCTAGCAGATGAAAGCAAGCAAATGGTGTTCATTGGGTATGATTCAAAGACAAAAGGTTATCAGATGTTTGATCTAGTGACACGACGAGTTGTGGTGACTCGTGATGCCATGTTTGAAGAGGAAAAGAAGTGAGAATGTAGTAAAGATCCCTCGACAGAGGTACATCGGATGGGAGACATCTTCACGGTGCACTGCTATCCTAACACTGATGTAGGTTCTGACGATCATGTAGAAGCATCCGACACGCCGACCATGGAGGGTGTAGTCGGGGGACCTGACCATGACGCGGTCGTAGGTTCCGACGATCATAAGGCATATGACACTTTGACCATGAAGGGCATAGTCGGAGGACACAACTACGAAGGGGCAACTCCAGGCACGACCATTATCAGGATGAGCATAGGATCTGGGTTGCCTAGCTCATCTACACCACGTACTCTTGCAGCGACACTGGGAGCATCGGTCTCACCTAGAGCTCCACTATGGATGGAGTTCAATGAGGGCTCATCAGAAGGACCTCGACGGGAGTGTGACATCAAAAGTCTCTATGATGCCATATCCTTGATAGAGCTAGAAGATTCAAAGTTCTATTTACTCGGAGAGGAGAAGCCCACGAACTTTGAAAAAGCCAAGGCAAAGCCAGAGTGCAGAAGAGCTATGGAGGAGGAGATGTCATCTATCCAAGAGAATGGAACTTGGTAGCTTGTTCCATTGCATGACAACCATAAACTGGTTGGTTTGAAGTGGATGTATAACTTAAAAAAGGACACTTAAGACATGATTGTGAAGTACAAAGTAAGGCTAGTTGCAAAGGGGTACGTGCAACAACAAGGCATTAATTACGACAAAGTCTTTGCCCCTATTGTGAGGCTAGAGATAGTGCACCTACTTATTGCGATTGCGGAGCATGAAGGATGGGAATTTCATCATATGGATGTCAAATCAATCTTCCTCAACGGTGACTTAGAAGAAGAAGTATATGTTGTCCAACCTCCGGAATTTAAGAAGAAAGGAGAAGAACACAAGATGATACGGACCAACTAAGAATTAGTTGATGCGTAGGTATGGCCCAATCTTTCTCGGTATGTTTAGGTTCCTTCTCCTTTAATTCTTGTGGATGAAGTCTTCTTCTTGTCTTGACGTCGTCAACAACCTTGATAGTGGTGACTTACACTAGTATGCAATGTGCACACTAGAAGTAATCTACCGACTCTCCAAACCGTGAATTCAACAATGAAGACACGAATTAGATGAGATGAACCTTGTAGATTCGATGGGCAATCTCAAGAACCTCCTATTGTTGCCTTGCACCAACTTAGCAAACTCCAAACAAGAAAACCTTGCAATCACGCAATCTTGCCGCCAACAACTATCATGGCGATTTTCTGCTTTATTTCATATGTGTAAAACATATCATATCATAGCCTAAGTTACAATGGGGCTAAATACCTGGACTTATATTGGCACCAAAGGTGCGGCCAACTTGAATATAACACAAACACAAAAAACCTATACCAATACGAACTAAGAAGGAAATAGCTAAAATAGATCCATCGGTTTCTCTGCCAATTTGTGCTGTGACCAACAGGATTTTGGGGCTAGCACCTTATGATTTGTCTAGAGCTTTAAATTATCTTTCCAACGAGTCTAAGAACGTCCAAATCGGATTCCGTTTGTGAAAGTTATGGGCATTTTAAGATAAGCCCTGCTGGCTGTTCCGAACCGAGTCCGAGTTGGATTCAAATGTTCATATCTTTCCTTTCTCGGTTTAGGAAGCTTTCAAATCCGATTTGTAGATGGAAAGGAAACCTTCTCAACCTTAGGAAAGTCATGTTGTAACCCAATATTATCCACACTTGCCTTGCAATGCACAGACTCATTATGTTTAGCATCTCTCACGCGTCTCTCCGGACAGCTCGTGCAGCATCCAATGAAATTACCATATCTTTGTGTAGAATACTCCTAATCAAGTGCCGTTTGATTCGTTGGAAAATAGACTTCATTAACTTTCCAAACATGTGTTTTATGTGCATTTGAACCTCATAATTGGTATTAAAAGCTTCATGAACCTTGTGCACAAAACTGCAAGCACGAAGATTTGATTGTTCTTGGGTTTTCTGCTTGAGCCAAACTAGCTTTCTTTCTTCACCACCCACACCTCCAATTCCATGTGTTGCTATCTTGTTTGCATTACGCAAAGGAGGAATCACATAAGTATCCGCATGAACTAGGATTTTCTTACCTCTCCCATAACCGGTTGCTTCTTTCTCCTTGCTCAATTCAGCACTAAGTCTTGTAACTTCAAAATGGATGGATGAAGCACAAATCAATGTAGCATTCATAGTTTTGGCCACATCATCTCCTCTCTCTTCAAGCGAAACCGTTCTCGATTTCGTAGTATTCTTCTCAAGCTCCTTGCTTTTGATGGCAATATCAGAAATAATCTCCTCATCTCTCTTCAGTAGCAAAGATTGAAACACACTTTTATGCATAAAAGTGAAGCGATTGGTTCTTCCTTGGTGTGTAACATTGTGATCAAATTACCATGGACGTCCCAACATGATGTAACACATGTGCATAGTCACAACATCTCAATCCACCTTGTCTTCATAACCATTAATTGAAAACAGCATACGAACTCTGTGAGTAATTTTCAGCTTACCAACATTGTGAAACCATTGCATATAGTATGGTTTAGGATGACACCATGTGGTCAATGAGAGTGCATCAACCATGTCCTTGCTGGTCACATTATTGTAGCTTCCTCCATCTATCATAAGCTTGCATCGTTTGCTTTTGATCATGCATTGGGTTTGAAAAATACCACGTCGTTGCCCCTTCTCAACAATCAGCTTATTGTCACAATCCACCTTTTGAGTCATCAAAGTTGGACCATCCTCAGGATCACAATACACACCTCGTGGAGAATCATTGGATTTGTCATCATCATTTTCAGATTCGTTGCTTTCGCCCTCCGTGACATATCCTTCGTGTGTGAGCAACACCTTCCTTACATTTGGGCAATCCCGCATCATGTGCCCCCTACCCTTACACTTGAAACACTCAACTTGACTTGTTCTAATGGTAGAGAAGGCGCTAGAATCAGATTTGGATGTCTCTTTGCTTGCTGAACTTGTCACCTTTGATGCTTCTTTAAATAGAGTTCCAACTGGTTTAGTGGATGCACCCGGCTTAGAACTTGAACCTCCTTCACCCTCTTGCTGATGTGGGCACCTCTAAGTGGATGTTTGAGTTCGGACAACCTTGGGATAGTTGTCTTTTACTCATTGTTCAGCACGCTCCGCTTGGTGAAGTAGCTCTTGTACGGTGTCGTATTGCATTAAATCAACACGATTCCGCACATCGTCATTTAATCCTTCAAAGTATCTTGTCATAGTAGCCTCCTCAGACTCACGAACTCCAGTACGGATCATGAGCATTTGCATCTCTTGATAGAATTCATCCACGAACTTGGAGCCTTGATTCAACCGTCGTAACTTTGTATGAAGCGTGCGTGTGTAGTATGCTGGTAGGAAACGGTTTCTCATGACTCGCTTCATTGCATCCCAAGTGTGTGGACGTTCACCTGCATGGTTCAATTGATCCCACCAAATAATAGCGTATTCGGTGAACTCAATTGAAGCAACACGAACCTTCTTTTCTTCAGAGTAGTTGTGGTTGTCGAAAATCTGATTTACACGTATCTCCCACTCCAAATAAGCCTCTGAATCAGCTCTGCCCTTAAACTCCGGTATGACCAATACCGTCGTCCACGCGTTCTACACCACCTCCGCAGTACCCTCCATGTGCAGCAGCCCGGCAGTCACCAAAATCACGCCGTGGTGGTCGTGGATAGTCTCCACGGCCATCGGACATGTCATCATTGTCTTCATAGTAGTATGCGCCGTCATGCGAACGTGCACGTTGCACAAAGTTGGGTGCATGGGGTTGTGCGCCGGCCCCTCCCAGCGGCGGTAGTCGTCCCTCCAAGCGACGAAGTGTCACCTTCAAATTGTTGAAGCCCTCCGTGAGGCGAGCATTCAACGTATCTTGCACCTCGGTGATTCTTGTATGCACTCCATTGATACTTTGGTCAAAATCAGTACGCATGACGTCCTCCCAGCGCTTGATGTGTTCGGCAAGCGCTTTGACTCGGGTACGTATAGCAGGTGGTACATCATCACTGAGTGGTTTGTCTAATTCATCGCTGTGGTAGCCGCTCGAACCTCTTCTACTTGCTCCTGACATACTGAAATCAGCAAGAAACACAAGCACGTACCGTGATCAACCACGCTCTGATACCAAGATGATACGGACCAACTAAGGATTAGTTGATGCGTAGGGATGGCCCGATCTTTCTCGCTACGTTTAGGTTCCATCTCCTTTGATTCTTGCGGATGGAGTCTTCTTCTTATCTTAACATCGTCAACAACCTTGATAGTGGTGACTTGCACTAGTATGCAATGTGCACACTAGAAGCAATCTACCGACTCTCTAAACCTTAGAATTGGTATTAAAAGCTTCATGAACCTTGTGCACAGAACTGCAAGTACAAAGATTTGATTGTTCTTGTGTCTTCCGCTTGAGCCAAACTAACTTTCTTTCTTCGCCACCCACACCTATAATTTCATGTGTTGCTATCTTGTTTGCATTACGCAAAGGAGGAATCACATAAGCATCTGCATGAACTAGAATTTTCTTACCTCTCCCATAACCGGTTGCTTCTTTCTCCTTGCTCAATTCAGCACTAAGTCTTGTAACTTCAGAATGCATGGATGAAGCACAAATCAATATAGCATTCATAGTTTTGGCCACATCATCCTCTCTCTCTTCAAGCGAAACCGTTCTCGGTTTCGTGGTATTCTTCTCAAGCTCCTTGCCTTTGATGGCAATATCAGAAATAATCTCCTCATCTCTCTTCAGTAGCAAAGATTGAAACACAAGGTGTTAAGATTGCACAAAGCTCTATATGGTCTGCATCAAGCCCAAGAGCTTGGAACTCAAAGCTAGACAAGTCTCTAGGGGCACTTAGTTTTGAAAGATGCCCATTGGAGCATGCAGAGTACAAACAAAGCTAAGGAAAACGGAGTTTGTTGGTTCGAGTTTATGTGGATGATTTGATCATCACTAGAGAGAGTATCAAGGAAGTCGACAGCTTCAAAAGCCAGATAAAGAAGTCGTTTAGTATGACAAGCCTCGGGTTTCAATTATTACTTAGGCATTGAAGTTCGTCAGAGCTCTAGGAAGATCACTCTCAGCCAGTCCACATATGCAACAAAGATGTTGGACAAATGTGGCATGAAGGATTGTAATCCAATGCAAATTTCAATGGACAACACAAATCCTCCTATGGACAAGACCTTGTACCAAAGCGTAATCAGAAGCTTGAGAAACCTGCTACATATGCGCCTGGACTTAGCATTCTCAGTTGGCATGGTGAGCAGGTACATGGAGAATACTACTATGGAGCATATGGCTGTGGTGAAACACATACTAAGGTATGTGAGAGGAACTATGAGTTACAGGTGTGTCTATGAGAGGAAGGAAGAAGGTTTGGAGCTAATCAGTTCCTCTGATAGTGACCTTGCTGGTGATACTAATGACCGAAAAACCACTTTAGGCATGATGTTTTTCCTTAGGTCGACCTCGATCAGTTGGTATTCACAAAAGCAAAAGGCAGTCACTTTATCCTCGTGTGAAGTAAATTACATTGCAACTTGTGCGGCAGATGTCAAGGGGTATGCCTGGGACAATTGTTGGTTGATATGCTAGGGACAAAGGTTGGAAAAGTCCCTCTGAAAATCGATAATCAGTCTGCAATTACGTTTAGCAAGAATCTAGTATACTATGACAGAAGCAAACACATCGATACCTGCTTCCATTACATTAGAAAATGTATGGAATTAGGGAAGATAGAGGTGCGGCATATTTGCACAAAAGACCAGCTCATTGATATCCTAACCAAGTTGCATAGAAGATTGAGGTTCATGGAGATGAGGGAGAAAATCAGTGTGTCGAACATCTACGGAAGACAACAAGTTTAAGAATGAGATTGATGAGTTAATCTAGTTGTCTTCAGGTCTGATCGAGTCCACGACCAAGTCCTATGACCACGGCAATCTATATGACCATTGTAGCTTACGACCAGCTTATATGTTTGAGTACTGTAGCAGTCGTAAGTCGAGTAGCAGTCAGAGTCAAGTACTATACCAGTCATGTACTGTAGCAGTCGAAGGCAAGTATTGTAGAATTCGGAGTCATAAAATGTCAGGAATCAGAGACCGCATGTAACCAGGATTTAGAGTAGTCGTAAAGGAAAATCAAGTTGTGTTTGTATACGACTCTCAACGTGGGATGCCACATTGGATACGGAGTCTTGTATATTGCTTCTCTATATAAGAAAAGCAAAAAGAATGCAGACGTATCGTGTCTCCAAAAGGGGATCATTGTGTTTTACTCGCGTTCGCGTGTGTGATCACAAGACTCGAGTTTATCGCTTGTCTAGGCCCTGACCACATTCACCAACATTTGGTATTAGAGCTCAGATGCCTAAAATATCCCTAGACCTCATAGTTGCAGAAGTCCACAACCAATGTGTGAGGGGGAGAATATTGGGAATAGTTACATATGGGTTGTGGGAAAGGAAAAAGTATAACTTATAAATATGAGAGAGACCTCACCCATTGGACTAGAATTTTTTGGGGGGGGAAGGCTCAATACCACTTATAAGGTTCTTACTTTAGGGCTTGCATACGACAGCCTGTGGGCTTAGGTGCTCAGTCCATTTGGACCTATGGCTCAAAAAGTGATCAGTTGGACCTAGGCATACGACCGAGGTCCAATCTAGCAGTGACATGGGATGCCCGCTTACCTCACCGCTTGGGCCACAACGATCTATGTAGGCCAGTGGTGAAGGGTTGAAGTACTACTTTGTATCTATTGAGGAACCACTATTGGCGAGTCTAGTCCAATTGGTTCCTCTTATGCAATAAAGATGGATCAAACACAGGTAATGCAGAATAATAAATTAAACACAGAGAGATAGGAGAACTCCTATCTTTCTTTATTGCTTTCTTCTTCATAAGTACACTTTACAATGATTAGGACTCCTATTTATAGACTAAGTGAAGGGTTCCCACCAATGAGCCAGGCTTGCAAGCCTAGGCCTAGGTTTCCCAACACTTCCCCTTACACACTCATCCAACACGTTCATGCCTCATCAAAACTGAATAAAAACCCAATTGAAAAATTTTAGAGAAATAGTACATGATACATATTATATTGTATTGCATGAATTGCCTCATTAAAAACCTTAACCGAGAAACTTTCGGAAAACTCGTCAAGAGAAAAATAGTGCTATCCATCCAATTTCATTTAATCTATGGGATTTATTTTTTTGATACCCTGAATTTTGCACTTCTCTAAGTCTCATAATTCCAATTCCACGTACACATTTTTTAAAATTAGATGCTGAAAATGACTTAGAATAAATTTGCAAGATTTTCACACGACTTAGTACGCAGTACCTTAATTTCATCAATCTTTTGCAATTCATGAATATAGAAGAATTTAGGATTGATATACTTTGTGCGATGACACTTCACGTAACCTGCTTATACTTGTGCAACACAAGCTACATTATCTCCATAAATAATGGTGGGAGCTTGCATGATGTTCAACCCACATGACTACTAGATGTGGTGAATCATCTGTCGAAGCCAAGCACATTCTCATGCCGCTTTATACAATACTATGATTTACTAGTGATTCATCGAAATTAATACAAAACTTTGCTTAAACGATTTCTATGAAATTGTAGTTCTACCATATAAAAATACATAGCCTTTTTATGACCTAGCAGTATGTGGGTCTGATAGGTACCTGGCATCTGCATAGCCAGTCACATTTAGGTCTTGAGTCTTTCTATAGAACAGTCCAAGATCTTTACTTCCTTGGATCTATCGGACGATGTCTTTTATTCCCTACCAATGCCTTTGGTAGGTTCTGTGTTATACCTTGATAATAGATTTACGGCAAATACGATATCTAGTCTAGTGCAATTTGCTAAATACATAAGTGCTCCTATTGCACTTAAGTATGTGAATTCCTATCCTAGAACTTCCTCCTACTCTTCTCTAGATCTGTATAGATCCTTGTCTTACTATAAATATCTTTCGACCATTGGTACTTTTGAAGGGTATGCTTTTTCAAAGCCAAACCTTTCAACACCTTCTAAATATAGGCTTCTAAGTGTAGGCTGACTGATGCACTAATATACCTTCTAGGATATGCTCAAGCTGCAAGCCTAAGCAATATTTGGTTTTACCCAAATCTTTCATTTCGAACTCTAATTCTATGTAAGAGCTCGTTTCCTTGATGTCTTCTAGGGTTCCAATCATATTTAGATCATCTACATACCTGAGATTATACAAAACCCATTCTGGGATCATCGTATAAATACATAATGACAATTCTCATTGTTCATGTAGACTTTTTTTTTGCATAGAAATTCGCTTAAGCAATTATACCACATCCTGCCTGATTGCTTAAGTTTATACAGTGATTTTTTGAATTTTACACTATACATGTTTCTATTTGCTCTATCCTGGTTCGGGACAGGGATACCTTCAAGTACCTTCATATAAATATCTAAATCTAAGTTTTCATAAAGGTATGCTGTTACCACATCTATCAATTTTATTTCTAATTTTAGATTTACTACCATCGAGGTTAAATATCTAAAGGTAATGACACCCATGACCAAGGAATAGCTTTCTTCATAATCAACTCCTGGACGTTAAGTGAAATCTTATGCAACAAGCCTTACTTTATATCTTACAACTTTATTTTTCTTATTTCTCTTTCGAACAAATACCCACTTATGCCCTATATCGGGAGGTGTGCGGCTTACAAGCCCAAACCCATCTATTTTATTCAGAGATAATAATTCTGTTTCTATTGCCTTTTTTTAATCATCCCGATCTGATCTTTTGTTGCATTCAGCGAGCGATGTAGGCTCTGAATCAAGATTGATAATTGTGACAATTTTCTTGGCAAAATAGATATTAACATTGGTTGTCATTCTATTCATGGATTCTCCCGTATGCACATAGTTTATAGCTATTTCATCATGCTTACTCACTGCAGCTTCTAGTTGCACACATCTATGCTGGTTTATCCCTCCATGAGAATGTTCATATCCGATATGCCCTTTTCTGAAGGTGTCATACTGGTGTTAGGTCTCAATTGGCTCCCTGCTGATTCTAGGAAACTTCGGTGATTGGCCAAATCAAGTTCTTCTAAATCTTTTTCACCAGTCGTCTCCAGTTACTTGGGATTCAAGGAGCCGGAATTCTTATCCTTTTATTCTAAAGCCTCTGGACGAGATTAGAGATACCTTCTACTTTCTTCGGTATTTCAACCCTCTCCAGTGCATTACGAGCAGGCACATGCGATTTGGTCACAGTATTTAAATAACTAGAGTGGTCAAGTAGTTGGTTTGCTAATGCCTGCAAATCAATGATCTTTTGAACTTCTCTATTTGCTTCACTAGTGTGCGGGTCCTGTGTATGGATTCCCGTGGCTTGCCATGTAATTTTCAGGTATTTTTTATCAAGGAATTTATTTCCTCTTCCTAATGTCGAGAAACTATTCTCATCAAATATACTATCAACAAAATATGCAATATGCAAATCTCCTGTAATCGGGTCCAAATACCTGATTATAGATGTTGTCTCATAACCAACAGGGGCCATTGTAGTACACTGTGGTGGAGGTAAAGGTACATAAACCTTGCAACCAAATTTACAGAGATGAGAAATGTTTTATGCTGACCCTTGCGCTAGTTGAATTGATGAATGGATGTTATATGCCATGGTCTAAAGTTGATTAGAGTTGCTGCATGTAGGATTGTATGTCCCCAACATATAGTTGGTAAATTACAATTCTACAAAAGCAGTCGGGCAATGAATTTAATCCTCTTAATTGATACCTCTGCTAGTCCATTCTAGGTGTGGACATGCAGGATAAAATTCTCAACTTTAATTTTCATTACCATGCAATAATCCTCAAATACCTTAGAAGTAAATTCTTTGGCATTGTGCATTCTGATGGATTTTATATGATGATCAAGAAAATTATTTTTAATTTAAATTAACTGTAAGATCAGTTTTATAAAAGTATGATTTTTCGTATATAATAAACATACTTGCGATCATTTCGAGAAAGTATCGATGAGCACCGTAGAATATTTAAATGGCCACGACAAAGATTGTATAGGACAACGAATATCTCCTTGGATGTGTTCCAGGAATGTAGAGATTTCATCTTTCACTTTTAGATGTACATGCGGGGTACACAAAATCTTTCTATTTCAAAAAAATTCTTTACATCGATATTATATCTATGTGAATTGTTAATTATATTTCTCATCATCCTAAAATCTGTGTGGTCTAATCTATCATGCTAGAGACAAAAAAGTTCAAAACTTCTAAATATAGTTTTCAGGGCAGTATAGGCTGCAGGTGCCTTAATATTAGTGTAGTATAGCCCAGATTCAAGTGAAGAACGTCTTTCTAATACCCTCTTTTTACTTGCTTTATGCTTTGTAATGAGTAGGTATTCCTTACGATACTATTTTTCAATCTCAACGTGGAAACCGTTAGCGCAAATGTCTTTAAAATTTAGGAGAGTTCAAGTCGATTCTGGGTACAACAAGGTTTCTTTAATTACCAAAGTTGTGGCCACCAGGAGTATAATTGTGGATCCTCCTGAACCTATTGTACAAATATCGCTATCAGCGATTGTTGTAAGGCTACTAGTATTTTTGCTAATTGACTGAAAAATTTTTATCTCTCTCAAGATGGTATTCGTTGTGCCGCTGTCAGCTAAGCACAGTTCCTCCATAGAGCGCCACACACATTCTAGTATAAAAGTACTTTATTAATATGTATTACAAAACAATCAACACATAAAATAAAATACTTCAAATATCAGAACATATCATTGTTGCAAGTTTAACTTATTCCTTTCACACAGGAAATGCATGATAATTAGTCCAAACTTCCCTCGGCTGATCGGATGGTCCGAACTTCCCTCGGTCGATTGGATAGTCCAAACTTCCCTCGGCTGATCGGATTAGTCCAAACGTCCCATGGCCAATCAGACGGTTCATACTTCCTATGGTCGAGCGGACTGATCCAAATGTCTTAGACCGATCAGGCGGTCCACATTCCTTTGGACCGATCGGACTGGTCTAAATTTCTCGTGGCCGTTCGGACTGTCCATTGCGCGGAGGGGCTATTGTCGCGGTCTCATGTGGGAGATGCGCACGGTGATACGGGACTTCGGGTGGCGCGTCCAAGGTGACGGTCCGTGCAGAGGCTAGCGGGGCGTATGCCGCATGCGGGCGGCTTGGACGGGTGGCGTGATGACTCAGGTGGCTGGCGAGGTACAGGCCGGTGCACGCATGTGGCCGTTCATGTGGCACATACAGGCGCCGCGTGAAGTGAATTTTTTAATCTACAGTGCAATCAACATCTACCCTTTTGTGCAATCTACCGATCAACATTGTGTCGGCGACTTCAAGTCCGCTCGCAGTAGATCAAAAAGGATTTGCACCGTAGAAAATAATCTAAAAAGCAAAATTTGTGGAATTTAAAGCGATCTAGATAGATAATTCAATCTACGAGTGTCGATAATTATGTTCAATCCACCGGAGCAATTTGTGCTGATAACGTGTTGAGCAACCATGCTAGCAAGTCCAGTCTAATCGGTTCTTCTTATGCAACAGATGTCGATCAATTCAGCATACTCCTTCTAGCCATCTTGATGATAGTTGCACGTAAACTGCACTACACTAGGATAGAAGGTGGAGAGGGTCTTTTTAATCTTCTGCTCATATGTGATCTGTCTACCACAAAGCTGAAGATTGTAGAAATTCTATGCAGAGAAGAGTTATACTCCCCAACCGTTTTGAAATTAGCAAATCTAAGTCGGTTCCATTCTTGCTCTACCTAAGGAAGAATTGTATACTTGAGTTTCTTGAACCATTTCTTCAATATAGTCCACAAGAGCTAGCACGCTCTTTACAACCATGTACTCGTTCTTGAGTGTATGGTAGAGGTACTTGAGGAAATGAAGTGACTGATTATTTCCCTCAGGAGTGGGTTTGGCATCCTTTGGTATACTAATCCTAATGGCAGCGCGGAGTTTCTTGGCTCCAAGTACGATCTCGACATCGAAAGCCCAAGTCAAATAGTTTTGGCCATGCTGGGCTAGCTTCTCGAACTTCTGGTTTGTGATGCCTATCATCTACATATGCAGGAAAATATATATAAATTTACTATAGGTAAATATGCATGAAATAAAGTGGATAATGATATAAAGTATTCTCGTGATATTTTAGAATTTTCTACGTATTTTCTATAATTTTACTATTAATTTTAGTGATTAAAGGCAATTTAAATAATTACAAATAATTGAAATAAAAAGTATATACTAAAAAAGTATAGAAAATAATAACAATAGTGCTAAATAAGCTTCAGATGCGAAAATAAACTTAAATTTTGATTTCCCGGGGGCTCTTTTATGCTAGAATTTGTATTTTCAGTGAATTTTGCAATTTTCAAAGTCTTCTCTGCTAATTTTCAATTCTGAGAAAATTTTTCACGTAATTTTTTGATTTTCCAAGTGCACTTTTGCAAAATCCGAAGCCCCCCGCCCCTCGCCCCCTCGGCCGATCGGATGGTCCGAACTTCCCTCGGTCGATCGGATAGTCCAAACTTCCCTCAGCTGATCAGATTAGTCCAAACGTCCCATGGCTAATCAGACAGTTCATACTTCCTATGGTCGAGCGGACTGATCCAAACGTCTTAGACCGATCAGGCGGTCCACATTCCTTTGGACCGATCGGACTGGTCTAAATTTCTCGTGGCCGTTCGGACTGTCCATTGCGCAGAGGGGCTATTGTCGCGGTCTCATGTGGGAGATGCGCACGCAGCGTCTGAGGACTTGGGTGGCGCGTCCAAGGTAACGGTCCGTGCAGAGGCTAGCGGGGCGTATGCCGCATGCGAGCGGCTTGGATGGGTGGCGTGATGACTCAGGTGGCTGGCGAGGTACAGGCCGGTGCACGCAGGTGGCCGTTCATGTGGCACATACAGGCGCCGCGTGAAGTGAATTTTTTAATCTACAGTGCAATCAACATCTACCCTTTTGTGCAATCTACCGATCAACATTGTGTCGGCGACTTCAAATCCGCTCGCAGTAGATCAAAAAGAATTTGCACCGTAGAAAATAATCTAAAAAGCGAAATTTGTGGAATTTAAAGCGATCTAGATAGATAATTCAATCTACGAGTGTCGATAATTATGTTCAATCCACCGGAGCAATTTGTGCTGATAACGTGTTGAGGAACCATGCTAGCAAGTCCAGTCTAATCGGTTCTTCTTATGCAACAGAGATTGATCAAACATAGGTAATGTAGAATAATAAATTGAACATAGAGAGATAGGGGGAGAACTTCTGTCTTTCTTTATTGTTTTCTTCTTCACAAGTACACTCTAAGTAGAATGTGCCTACCAATAGACCAGACTTGCAGACTTAGACCTAAATTTTCCAACAGTATCTAGCGGCATACGTTCGGTCCTAGGTTCAGCGGTACACGCAAATGCACTCACCGAAAGAGTTGCGCTGGGGCTGAGGATTTGCCATCGAGATGGTGGTGGGCGAATTGTTTCACTGGTGCATGAAGATTACAAAATGCGACCAGTGCACCACATGCAGAATCGAAAGGTTGTCTGCTGGCAATCATGGCGGCTTCTACTAATGTTTTGGGGCTAACAGGATCGAGTAGCCACACGAGTTGGCCAACTACGGCAAATCTCTGAATATGGGTGCCGAAATGGTATGGCATAATTCGACCCCAGATTGTGTAACTGCTTTGGTGGCAAGCGATTCAGCTGCTGCCTTCGTTTAATGGAATCATCGTGTAGGATCGGAAATGGCAACAGAGGGGGGGTGAATGGTGCCTTTTTAAAAATCTCGCCCCAAATATTCACTCACTTTTCAGCCAAGAACAAACTAAAACCAGCAATAAAGTCTTGTCAAAAATAGTCAGATCGCACCTAAAATAGCACTAAGAATGCAGAAATCTGCACTACAAAGCAAGACTGGTGGCCGAGAATAGAGCAGAGCAAGCGATAAATAAAATGCTGTCCAAAGTAGCCTGAAAAGCACAAAATAAAATCAGCTCAAAGTAAAAGCTGAAAAGCACAAAGTAAAAGCTGAAAAGCACAAAGCAAAAGCTGAAAAGTACAAAGTAAAAGCTGAAAAGCACAAAGTAAAAATTTGAATGCATAAAGCAAAAGCTGAAAAGCATAAAGAAATCAGCAAAAAGAACTAGAGATTGCAGCAAGGAAATTCATGGATACTGCTATTTTGCTCTCGGGAATGTGCTAGTCATGGGACTATGAGAGAATTCCCAGTTCAAAGCAAACTCATATTCAGATTCCTCACACAAGAACACGCCCCAAAATAAAATAGATGAAGAATCGGAGAGAGACTTTTGCTCTTAGGAATATGCTAGCCAACCGGCTTTGAGATGAAATCCGAAATAGAGCAAAAGAATCTGCAGCAAATAGAGCACAAGTATAATAAGGAGATTTTCAGATTTTTGCTCTCGGTACATTCTAGCCAAGATGGCCTTGAGATATTTTTCCGATCATAGCAACCATAAATCAAAACATACTACTGAGACTAAAAGAGATATACTTTGAGATCATTGAGTTGCTCATGGGGATGAACCGATCACTTGATCTTGAGGCCAACTCCCATCATGAGCAAACAAGAGAACTTAAGATAAAATTTGCTAGAACTTAACACAAGGATTGCTTTGGGATGAACTAGCCAACGCGCTTTGAGATGAATCCGTTCAAAGCAAAGAAATATGTAGAGCAACTAGAACAAGAACATTAATTTAAAAAGAAAGCAAGCAAATGGCACAAGATATAAAATAAGCATGTTCATATTGAGACGAAGAGCGATGAATGATTATAACAAATGAATGTTTACATCAACTCTTCCATGTCTCATCCAAGAACACACACAAGGAGAGAATGAACCCTAAATCTTGCATAAAAAGAATTCTCTCCCAAGGGCACAAGCATTAGGACACCCTAAAACTCACACCCATTTTTCTTTCTCTCTTTCTCAAGGTGCACTTCTCCACCTAGAGAGCACCTCTATTTATAGCCTCCACTAATATGTTTTACAAGCATACTTTACCCATTAGGTCACACCAACTCTCCACTAATGGGTTTACAAGCTTTCTTTACCCATTAGGTCACACCAACTCTCCACTAATGGGTTTACACACTATTTTACCCATTAGGTCACACCACCTCTCCACTAATGGATCATTTCCAAATAAAATCCGCTTCCGTTTGTGCAGCCTTGTGCATTTACTAAAATGCCCCTCCTGCACCTTCCTGAAAGCTTCCTTGTTTCTTGCCGCGAACGCCTCGCAGCCACTTCGAGTCCTCGTCGTCTTCGACACATCCCGACCGCTCTGACCTCAGCACCGCCTGTGCCTAGTCCGGTCACCCGTGTCTCGCCACGACTCCGTCTCAAAGTCCTGCAGTCATCACCGACAAGAAAACGCATTACATACCGCACAAAATGATATAATTAAATATCCGTATCAGTAATTAGCACAAAAATGCCCGAAACAAACTCAGACTTTTTAGGACACACGTCAATTACTCATCACACAGCTGGGGTTATCTCCACATGGTCTCTCAATCTCCCCCTTGATGAGTATATTGACAAACACAGAAAAAGCATATAAAGTTGAGTTTGAAAGTCAAACATGGTCTAAAAGAAAATCAAGAAAACTAAGACCATGTCGACAGAAGAGAAAACTGGAGCAGAAACTAAAAGAGCAAATTTTTCTGCAAAACTCTAGAAGGCTTTTTCTCTAAACTTCTCCCCCTTTTGGCAATAAATTCATCAAAATGCACGAGAGAATGAAATGACTTGTGTGTTCTTTATTTTAAGCATTTGGAGCCATGAAGATTATCCATAATGATTTTGCGAGTATTACACCAAGCCATAATTCATAAGAATGCTATCAAGATCATGACAATTTATGTATAGAAAAGCTAAACCAAATAAGTCATAATCTGTGAATTAGTTCAAAAATTTTTTAAACATGTCAAGTGAAACATGATTTTAGTCTAGCTAGAGGTATCCAAGGATGATACAAGCCATGTCAAATAATCTAAGTGAAATCAAGAAGCTAATATTGAGCCAGATTAGTGTCGGGACCCGGAACAACAACTCCGAGCCCCTCTGTGTAAATCGCACTATCCCAGGAAAAGCTAGTGCACACAGGTTTAACAGTAATGTATATCATGCAAAAATAACCACGAGATATTATTAAACGAAAATACGGCCTTAAGGCCAAGTCTTACAATAAGGCACCAGGCCAACAAAGTAAACAAAATAGCGAAAATAAAGTAAAGGTGGCAGACGACCCATCCGACCTCCCACAGCGAATGATCGAAGACGCATCCTACTCCAAGTAGTCCTCACCGTCGTGAGTCGCCTCGAAGTCCGCAACAGATTTAGCAAGGTGAGTACTGTAGTACTCCCAAGGTAAGCAAGTAAATGCTTACGTAAGTTACACCAGAAATATATGATTTGATGCATGCATAAGGGATTTCAAAGGAAGCTTAATAGGGTAATGTGCGGAAAGCAATACTTGAATTTAAATATAACAACGTAAGTACGAAAAGCTGAATTTAAATACAGTATATGAAACATTGTTTTTAACAAGTAATATCGTTAGTGTAGGCTCCAACCCACACTAACCTATCCACGGGAATCCACCCGGACCATTACCAAATCCAACGTTTGTTTGCCAAAACCAAGTTTTATGAAAATTCAAGTCTAATCTGTGAAGACTCTACTCAGCATGTCCATGACCGTGGACACGGCTATCCAGATAGTTTGTTACTCTACAGAGGTGTACAACTTTACCCACAAGACATTCCCTCTCACTTGAGCCACGCGATCAACACACTGCCTTAGGTGTGCGGCGGAGAGTTCATGACAAGGCTGTTCCGATGATTCATAGCCAACATAATCACGCCGCCACTAAGGTTTCACCACAACTCGAATCCATGAGTTGGAGCCCCTCTGGTGCCATGTGAGACTTCCCACACCTACGCGCGCTCACATTCACCTATAGCGAGACTATAGTTGGAACTTCACAAATTACTTAGCCAGTCCGTCCCATACCGGACTTGTGGTAGTCAAGTGACTTCGTAAAATAATTCACGTAAAGCGGTCCTTAAGTTGATTTAGGCTCAACCACATACCCCTACACGATAATCAACCGGTGTCACCAAACACGAGGCATCTGGTACCCACCACCTAACCATTAGCCTAAGTCCAAAACATGTTTTCTATTTTCATTTTTAAATAATTTCAGAAACCATCCTTGACTCACCGAAGTCAAGATATTGAATTTCAAAGTCCGTCATTTCATGTGAACGATCGATCCCACCTAAAATTATACTAAGCCAGGCTAAGCATTTCTATAAAAATTTCTAGTCAATACTATGGTACTAACTAGTTTTCAACTAGGGTGACAAGGTATATGAATTCAAGATTCAAATTGGCCATATACAAAGGATCGTGGGTATATCTAAAATTCAAATCAAATTTGAATTACATTTGAATAAAGATACGCATGCATATACAGTAAAACAATATAAATAATTTAAAATATTAGGTTCAATATGGTCAAAGGTGTAACTTGCCTTGATCGAAGTCCTGCTGCGATTCGTCGAATTCAAACTCTCCGGAATCGTCA
This sequence comes from Melocanna baccifera, assembly GCA_036346265.1. Classification (NCBI taxonomy): domain Eukaryota; kingdom Viridiplantae; phylum Streptophyta; class Magnoliopsida; order Poales; family Poaceae; genus Melocanna; species Melocanna baccifera. Next base: position 70,915 of record JAYEVJ010000337.1, read on the forward strand.
ATATCTAACGAAAAATCAATTCAAAGCAAATTCAAAACAAAAATTCAAATGAAATCCAAATAACTTCCAAAAATTATCAAATAAGTGGGGAGATAGAATTTTGAATTTTTGGATGTGGGTCAACAATCTTTTAAAAAAGGAATTGAGGCTTTTAAAAGAAGTTGGAAGTTTTAATTTAAATTTAAACCTTGGAATTACAAAATATATTCAAATCAAATTTAAATAAATTTCAAAATTTCAAAATTATTCCAGAAATGGATAGATCATGATTTTAGAAAAATTTAGAAATTTGAATGGGTCAATTTGGAGTTAAAATGCAAAAGTTATAGCCTTCCAAAGTTTGAATTCAAAATAAAAGAAAAAGGGTATTTCCTGGATTTATTTTTAAACCGAAAAGGATTTATGACGTCAGCACGAATTATTTTTCTAAAGGAAATTATAGATTATGACGTCAGCCCTAGGATTAATATATTCGGCAGAGGTCGGCAGTGGGGCCCGGTGTCATGGACCGGTCCATGGACCGAGGAAGGGTGAGGTGTGGCAGCGGCGCGGGAGCGGGGTGGCGCCGACGTGGCGCCACGGGGCTGCCGCGTGGTCGCGCGTGGCGGCGCCACGCCGCGGCTTTATGCCGGCGTGGCGGCACGCCGCGAGGTGGCGAGGCGGCGGCGGGTGGCGGGCGTGGCGCCGTCGCCGCCACTGGCCGCCACGCCGCGCTAACTTCGGCCGACGGCCGACGTGGCTGGCGGCGGCGGCGCTTCGAGGCCCGATGGTCGCCGGAGCTCGGTGGCGGCGCCGCCGAGGGTACCAAATGACGAGGAGAGCGCGGAGTGCGCCGGTACCTTGCGCGAGGCCGAGGATGACCGAGAGAGGAATCGGCGGAGAGGCGGCGGTCGAGGAGACTTCACGGCGCGAGTAGCTCCGGTGTGTGCGTGCCGGGAGGTGGTCGCGGTGTTCGCTGGGCACCAGCAAGGTAGGGAGGCTTCGGCGAGTGGCGAGGGCTCGAGCCGGCCGAGTCGCTCGCCGGAGTAGCCGAGCAGCGGAGGGAAATCGCGCAGGGGACCTTCGGGCTGGATTAAGCGCCTGGAGGCTCGGGGTGGCGGTGTGGGTGGAGGTGCCGGGAGGCCCTTTATAGCTCGGGAGGGGTGTAACGGTTGCGCACAACTCGCCGGACTTGAAACGCCGAGGGGCTTAATGCGACGGCGAGTGGGGCTTTAATCGGGAGCTAATGCCCGCACGGATGCGGCGGAGGGGAATTTGAATTTGCAGCGGCTCGGGAATCAATTGGAAAGGAAACCGACGAATTAGGCGCTCGGTCTCGGCATTCATGGCGGCGAGGCGGGATCGCGCGAGGAAGAAGGAAACCGCGCGGGGAAGAAGGGTCTGACGAGTGGGGCCCGCACGTCAGCGAGAGAAGAAAAACGGAAAGGACGGGGGCGATGGTCGGATGCTTGACGGGTGGCACGGGGGAGAGATCGGGACCGCTGGCGCGATGCGAAGGGGTAAGTGAAGGGGCGGTGAGATTCGATCCGACAACGGAGATTAGATCGGGGCCGGTCGGTGCTTAAGTGGGAAGGGGTGGTCACGATGAGGTACGGCAATAGGGGACGGCTCGGATAAAACCACGTGGCGGCAGGAGCGGAGAGGGGAGCGGTGAAGCGGTAAGTGGGTGCGGGCGGCGAGGATTAAACCCGGCGCGGGAGTGGACGGTCCGATGTGCGACACGCGTCGCACGCGGAGAGAGGGAAGGCGGGGAGAGGGTTTAAGTTAGATCGGACGGCTGAGGGGGAATCCGGCGAGCGGAGGGGACGCCGATGGTTGACACCGCGGCGGGAGGGATTTTGGGAATTTCTTTCTTTTGATTTTCCGAGAAATGCTATTAAGCTTTAGAAAACTCAGAAAAATACCAAATAAATTTTGAAAAATCCAGAAAAATTCAGAGAACTATCTGGAGCTATTCTAGACTTAATAAAAATATGTCCCACTCATTTTAACAAGTATAATTTGCAAAGGTACAATTTGATTTTGTAGGGAAGGTTTTAATTCCTTCTAAAATCTAGAAAAATTAATATAATCTCATATTTGACTTAAGGAAGCTGAAATACATTTATTTTAGCTTTTAGGAATGCAATAAATTTATTTTTGACTTTTATACATCAAAGTTTATAATTTTTCTCAAATCAGGATTTTAACATAATTCCAGAAAATCCAATAAACTCCAGATTAAAATTTCAATAAAGGGACAAAATTTTGGGATGTTACAATTAGAGTGCTACAAGTTCAAGAATGACTCAATTGTTCATGTACTTGGTCTTTTTGTAAATAAGCAATTTAGCACAATTTGACTTTTTCTGAAAATCACATTTGGTTTTATCTTAGCAAAACAAGTCCTGGACTAGGAGCCATCCACAACTGCCTCCTAAGCTTCAACCATTTTCATAAATTTTAATTTGTTAGCTATGTGCTAGATCTCAAGCCTTATGCGATCACTCCAAGCGAGAAGCTTAAGGAAGTGATCTTGGTCAACCAAAACTCCCCGTGAGTTCATGCCTAGTGCAATGGCAAGCCGTCTCATGAGAGTGAATTGGTGAGATCAGTTTTTTCGCACAAAAAGAGATCACATTGCTTTTGTAGCATTTAGTCCTTAGACCAAGGAGTTAATGAGAATTCATACTTCATAAAAGAACTAACATAGCACAATCTAAAGCTCAATAGAGATTCAAGACTCAACTCAGCCTATTAGACATGGCATGAATCATAAAAGGATAACTAAATACAGACTAGTCTCAAAAGCTAACCATGACATGAATTAATTCAAGTTAAGCATTTTTAATTAACTTATCATGGCAAAGACTAGACTACACATATAAAGTCATGATAATTTTAGCAATTTAGCATAGATCATAATTGGATAATAATCAAGGCTCCATGTAGTTATATCACAATGCAAACTGAAAAGCAAAAAAATCCAGCTTCCCCTCAACATGAGATGCACTTTTTAGTTCAAGTAGAGTTATGACAAAATTAAATTCTAGCATACCCAAATGAACTCCCCCTGAGCCAAGGCAATAAATACGAGAAGCTGGCAAATAAATCAGAAAGGCAGTCCTTAAAGCATAGACAAGATATAGAGGATACTATGGTTCAGACTGACTCTTATCTACCCCATATGCCTCTCGGACTATCAGCTAGTCTTCTAACACACTAGGGAGTAAACACGTTCCCTGTCTACCCAAGGGTGGCCCAACCTCAGAGACCTATAAGAAGTGAGTAAACTCAACCTAGTGAGAAGAGAGATAGCTAATAAGTAGCATCCTAGAATCAAAAGATAAGAGCAAGAAGTCTAAACACTAGACAAGAAGACCACTCTAACCTATGCTAGAAGGACTAACCCCAATGCACACGAATGCTATGCAATGAGTAAAGGAGTAAGAGCATAATCAACATAATAAAAGCAAATAAAGCAAAAGCTCCCCTCACAACAGTCCATAAGGACAAACCACACCAAGCTCTCCCAGAGTGAAAACCTAGAGCTATCCAATGGCTTGGTGAAGATATCACCAATTGGTGGTCACTCTCACAAACCGGAGCACTATGTCACCCTTCTCCACATGGTCTCTAAGAAAATGATATCGATATCGATGTGCTTGGTCCGAGAGTGCTGCACGGGTTCTTAGCAATGTTAATAGCAGAGGTGTTATCACAAAAGAGTGGAACACTGTCTATTACTAACCCAAAGTCCCGCAGGTCGAAGCCATCAAAGTACTGGCCGCAACAAGCGGCAAGCACAACGTGCTCGGCCTCTACAAGCGGATCAGGTAACAACCGGATCGCTTCCTAGAAGACCAAGAAACAAGAGAAGTGCCAATGAATTGGCAGGTGCCGGAAGTGCTCTTCCTGTCTATCCTACAGCCAGCAAAGTCGGCATCCGAGAAGGCTCTTAAGGAAAGACAGGATGAGGAAGAGTACCAAATACCATAGTCAATGGTAGCTCGCAGTATCGAAGATGCGCTTCACCGCTTGACGGTGAGATCGCGAGAGAAGCTGAAATCGAGCACACAGACACACAGAGAAGTGTATATCTGGTCTCGAGGCAGTGAGGTATAAGAGGGAACCGATCATGCTTCTGAACTCCTTCTGATCAACTAGCTCGCCATCCTCATCTGGATCAAGTGAAGTCGTTGTCGCCATCGGAGTAGATACTGGCTTACCATCACTCATGTCAAAGCGATTCAGGAGGTCTCGAGTGTACTTGCCCTGATGCAAGAATGTACCCTCCCGAGTCTGCTTGATCTGGAAGCCAAGAAAGAAACTCAACTCGCCCATCATGCTCATCTCAAACTTCGAGCTCATAACATCGGAAAACTGAGAAACGAGAGCATGTGAGGAGCCGCCAAAGATGATGTCATCCACATAAACCGACGAGCAGAAGATCGTGCCATGCTTGGCGAATGAACAAGGTCTTGTCTACTTTACCCATCTCAAAACCATGACTCAACAGGTAGGACTTAAGCCTCTCATACCAAGCTCTAGGGGCCTGCTTAAGTCCATACAACGCTTTGGAAAGTTTATAGACATGGTTAGGGTATTTGGGGTTTTCGAAACCAGGAGGCTGTCGGACGTAGACCTCTTCCTCAATAAAGCTATTGAGAAAGACACTCTTGACGTCCATCTGGTAAAGCTTGAAACCCTTAAAAGCTGCAAAGGCAAGCAGGATTCTAATGGCTTCAAGTCTGGCTACAGGGGCAAAGGTCTCATCGAAATCTAGACCCTCAACCTGGGAGAACCCCTGAGCTACCAGTCTAGCCTTGTTCCGAATAACCACTCCATCCTCGCTCTGCTTGTTCTTGAACACTCACTTAGTCCCACTAACATTGTGACCTCGCGGGGGCTCGACAAGCGACCAGACCTTGTTTCTCTCGAAATTTTCCAACTCCTCATGCATGGCATTGACCCAAGACTCATCAGAAAGTGCATGACAAACATTCTTGGGTTCGAAAGTGGCAACAAAGGCAGAGTGTAGGCAGAAAAGAGATAAGTCAGATTTTGAGCGCGTGACTCGCTCATGAAGATCTCCTATCATCTGCTCAGAAGGATGATGACGCTGAATGTGTTGGGGAGGTCCTGGATGACAAGAAGAAGTGGCCTCTACCTCATGAGCTGATGAGGTAGGAACAGAGCCACTAGCTCCTGAGGATGCGGAAGGAATGGGCTGATCTCCTTGAGTTGCGGTGGAAGAAGCAGGCACCTCAAGAGGAGGAGAAACTGGATCGGGTGGACAACTCTCATCGTCATTCTCCTCATCATCCACAAAGATAGGCTTGGACTGTTTCATCAACTCGAGATATCGGGCCTAGTCCCGGACTAGCCTCATCAAGGTCACCTCATGAGTCTCTACCATTTTGCTAGACTCATGATTCCAAACCCTATAAGCGCGAAGAAGTCGAATAACTCAGAAAAATTCCATCACAAGAACGTGACTCGAACTTATCTAGGTTACCAGACTTCAGAATAAAACACTTGCAACCAAAAACACGAAAATGAGATACACTGGGCTTTCGCCCGTATCTCAACTCATAAGAAGTGTGATGCAAGTGTGCCCTCAGAAAAACTCGATTTGAAACATGGCACGCGGTGGCTATAGCCTCAGCCCAAAACTTCCACGGTGTAGAGTATTCATCGAGCATCGTCCTGGCCATCTCGACCAAGGTACGGTTCTTCCTCTCCACGATGCCATTCTGCTGTGGGACGTATGGAGAAGAGAATTGGTGCTCTACACCTGTCTCATCGCAAAACCTCTCAAAGTAGGAATTCTTGAACTCCGTGCCATTGTCACTGCGGATCGCTCGTAAGGCACCCAGGAGCTCAACAAAAAGCCTACTAAAAAGACCCCGAAAATGGGTAAATGTCTCATCCTTCGAGGCTAAGAAAAACACCCAAGAATACCTCGAGAAGTCATCAACCACGACAAGAACATACCACTTCCCTCGCTGATCGTGCACTCTAGTGGTCCAAGCGTGCCCATGTGGAGCAAATGTCCCGATGTATCGGTCATAGTGGCTGTGGATGGGAGGATGGGAAGCGGCGACCATCTTGCCGTGCCGGCAAGGAGCGCAAACAAGATCTTTGACCATCTTGAGCTTCGGCAGACCACGAATGAGGTCATGGCCGCTAACTCGGGTCAAATGGTCAAATCCAATATGACCAAGTCTCTGTGCGAGAAAGAAAGGTCGCGGGAATCGAAGCAACTAAACACTTGAGAGAATCGCGGAAGACTCGAAAAATCAGCACGAAAGATCCTCCCAAAACGAAATCCCCAAAACCGGACTACCAAGAATCAAGAATTTTGCAATTGTTTTTCTTAAAGCTCACCTCGAAATCGCCATCGTAAGTGGGAACCGGCGACAAATTATACATCACTTACTAACCAAGGCAACATCTTTTAAAACAAAAGAATCATTAACGCAAGACAAGTACCTTTGGCGATGACACGCCCAGATGAAGCATCTCCGAAAGTGATCGTCTCATCACCGGGAGCACGGGCAAGGGAAGAAAACCAATGGGAATCTCCGGTCAAGTGTCGTGAACACCCGGAGTCTACGAGCCAAACCTTTCCCTTCCCTGCCCGGCGAACCCGAGTCAAACAGAGTAAAGTCTCGTGATTGGGGTAAATCAACGGTGATTTTGGCACCAATCTTGAATAACACGCCGAGCGATGAAGTAGTCAAGCACGATCGACCTCTATCTACCCTACGCTCGTCACTCAAAGAAGCCGATGGTCTTAGTGATGACCTGAAGCTGTTATTGGGTCCGACTGCTACGGGAGAGCAAGTCGGAGTACCAACAACACGCTGCTCTCGCCGTGGGTAGCTATCTCGATGGAAACGAGATCTACCCTCAGGACGGCGGATATCATGACCCGGGGCAAATCGAGGACGAAAATCAGAAGAACCAGAAAAACCAAGTCATCGATGCTGCCCAAAAGCATCAACAGTAGCAAACCTGGACCTTGTGTTGGTCTTAGGTATACTCAAGGTCTGGGGCTGACCCTGAATACGCCTAAGAGCTGCAACACGGTCTCTCTGCGCGATCCTAGCGCGCCTGAAACATCTCTCGATCATGTGTCCATCCTTCTGACAGAAGGTACAATGAAACTTCACCTTCTGAGAGGTCGAAGTAATCGGTGTTACCACCTTACTGTCAGAGATCCCTTGGACAAAGCCCGCAGATTTAAATTGGACTTTCTCGGTCCTGGGCTCAGTCTCGATCACACCTGGTGCTATGGGTCTGAGCACGGCAAGTGGATGCTTCCTCATATCCTCATAGAAATCATATCCTAGACCCTGATTAAATCTGCAGATCTTAGATTGGTCTAGAATAAGATTTAGCTTCTTCTTGCCTCCTACAAATCTCTCGAGAGTGTTCATAAGATACTGACACTCCCGAAAGAGATAGGTGCAAGAAGAGCAGGGAGAAGAGGGAACAGCAGAGGGTAAGGAAGCAGAAGAAGAACCAACAGTAGAGGAAAGAATGGCTTGTGCATGCACAGCCGACTCTGATGGGACAGTCCTACTACTAGCAGGTTGGCTCACGTTGTTAGGCGTCTCTACCTTACCCTTGGGCTTCTCCCCCACACCGGCACACACATCACAACAAGATTGTGGCTTCTCTAGTAAATCCTTACTTAGCTTCACACATTTTTCTTCCAGATCAATCAAGTCAAATTTTAGTTTATCACAATTTTTGCATGGTGAGCTAACAGGGTCCTTAGAAGCATATTTATCCATTTTCTTGTTATAATCAACCATTTCTTGAAACTGCTTTGAAACAGATTCAAGTTCCGCAGTTAACTTAGGACAGTTCAAACAAGAAGCAATGGGCTCAAGCAAAGAAGAATGTAATTCAACAATTTTATGATCCGCCCGTTTTAAGTTAATCTTCAAGTTATTGCAATTTTCACAAGACTCGGGCAGATCAAGAAGCATGGCATAAGGTCCTCTAGCAGCAATGTCCTTAACCTCACATGAGGTGGGAGAAGTAGTCTGATCAGTAGTAAGCAAGGTAACAGCCATCCTACTCAGTTCTAATTCAGCAAGCAGACTAACATTCTCCTCCTTAACAATATCAAGCTTAGAGGACAAACTATCATGCGAGGTCCTTAGCTTCTCCATATCTCCAAGCAAAGAAGAACAAACATCACATTCGTCACGGGAGGGAGCAGATATAAGTGAAGTAAGCTCCCGTGACAAGCTCTCTACTTCCTTCTCAAGATCTACGACCCTAGCTCTAGATCTAGCATAAAACTTTCCTAGCTTCAGAAATGCATCATAGAGCTGGTCGTAGGAGGGACCTACCTCATCGGAGTCGCTGTAGAGCTCGCTGTCGCTGACGTCGTTGTCGTTGGCCATGAAGCACATGCCGATGAAGTCGTCGCCGTCCTTGGGATCTTGATCATCCTTGTCGTCGTCGTCGCTCCACCCCTCCACGTCGCTGAAGTCGATGTCGTCGAAGGCGGTGAGGACGCGGTGGAAGAGCTTCTTGGCTTTGCTAAAGTTGCGGAACTTCTTCTTGCCTTGAGCGTGAACTGGAGGCTTCTTATTGCGGTTCTTGTCGATGTAGTCGTTCTTGCTCACACCGCCGTAGTCGTTCTTGCCCTTCACCAGCCTGGGGCAATTTGCCCGAATGTGGTGGGGACCACTACACTCGAAACAAATTATCGGCCCACTCCTCTTTCTGTCCCTCCTCCTCTTGTCAGCATGGGAAAACTTTTGAGCTAGGAGGGCCAGTTGCTCATCCTCGAGCTGCTCTAACTGATCATCAGTTATGTCACAGAGAGTAGCAAGAGAGAATCCACACGGCAAATCAGAAGAAAGACCAGAAGCCAAACTGGGATCGTTGACTAGAGCCATCGACTGTGACTTCGACTTGCGAGAGACAATGTCAATCTCGTGAGTCTTGAGACGCGAGTACAGCGCATCAAGAGTCAAAGTCGAGAGGTCTGTGGTATCCTTGATGGTAGTCACCTTCATCTCCCAAACACGCAAGTCAAGAGCAGAAAGCATTTGTCGAGCGTTGTCCGAGTCGGAGTATGTGAGATCGACAGCTCGGAGATTGCTCAGAATCTTGTGAAATCTCGAAAAGCACTCATCCAAGGACTCACCAGCGAGCATTTCAAACTTGTTGTAATCTCGCTTGGCGGTCTGCCGAACCGTCTTAATCTGGGTGGTGCCCTCATGATATGCGTCGAGGGTCACCCAGATGTCGAAGGCCGACGTGAGATGAGAGATACGATCAAATTCGCTCCTACTCAGGCCCTGGATTATAATTTTCCTTGCCTTAGCATTTGCCTCAACATCAGCCATGTTATTAGCATTGATGTCTTCATCGGCAGGAACAACAAAATGGGTCTTGACCTTGCGCCAGATGGCATACTCCTGGGCCTGGATATATGTCTCCATTCGGCTCTTCCAGAAAGGGTAATCGATGCCATCGAAAACAGGCGGCTTGGTCGAGTACTTGTCCGTCGCCATGACTCTTGAGACCGGTTAAGATCTATTAATTAGAGCTAACCGGCTCTGATACCAATTGTAGGATCGGAAATGGCAACAGAGGGGGGTGAATGGTGCCTTTTTAAAAATCTCGCCCCAAATATTCACTCACATTTCAGCCAAGAACAAACTAAAACCAGCAATAAAGTCTTGTCAAAAATAGCGATGACAAAGCACCTAAAATAGCACTAAGAACTGCAGAAATCAGACTACAAAGCAACAAATGACCGAGAATAGAGCAGAGCAAACAAGAAATAAAATACTGTCCAAAGCAGCCTGAAAAGCACAAAATAAAATCAGCTCAAAGTAAAAGCTGAAAAGCACAAAATAAAAGCTGAAAAGCACAAAGCAAAAGCTGAAAAGTACAAAGTAAAAGCTGAAAAGCACAAAGTAAAAGCTGAATGCATAAAGCAAAAGCTGAAAAGCATAAAGAAATCAGCAAAAAGAACTAGAGATTGCAGCAAGGAAATTCATGGATACTGCTATTTTGCTCTCGGGAATGTGCTAGTCATGGGACTATGAGAGAATTCCCAGTTCAAAGCAAACTCATATTCGCAGTTCCTCACACAAGAACACGCCCCAAAATAAAATAGATGAAGAACTGGAGAGGAGACTTTTGCTCTTAGGAATATGCTAGCCAACTGGCTTTGAGATGAAATCCGAAATAGAGCAAAAGAATCTGCAGCAAATAGAGCACAAGTATAATAAGGAGATTTTCAGATTTTTGCTCTCGGTACATTCTAGCCAAGATGGCCTTGAGATATTTTTCCGATCATAGCAACCATAAATCAAAACATACTACAGACTAAAAGAGATATACTTTGAGATCATTGAGTTGCTCATGGGGATGAGCGATCACTTGATCTTGAGGCCAACTCCCATCATGAGCAAGAAGAGAACTTAAGATAAAATTTGCTAGAACTTAACACAAGGATTGCTTTCGGGATGAACTAGCCAACGCGCTTTGAGATGAATCCCCGTTCAAAGCAAAGAAATATGTAGAGCAACTAGAACAAGAACATTAATTTAAAAAGAAAGCAAGCAAATGGCACAAGATATAAAATAAGCATATTCATATTGAGACGAAGAGCGATGAATGATTATAACAAATGAATGTTTACATCAACTCTTCCATGTCTCATCCAAGAACACACACAAGGAGAGAATGAACTCTAAATCTTGCATAAAAAGAATTCTCTCCCAATGGCATAAGCATTAGGACACCCTAAAACTCACACCCATTTTTCTTTCTCTCTTTCTCAAGGTGCACTTCTCCACCTAGAGAGCACCTCTATTTATAGCCTCCACTAATGGGTTTTACAAGCATACTTTACCCATTAGGTCACACCAACTCTCCACTAATGGGTTTACAAGCTTTCTTTACCCATTAGGTCACACCAACTCTCCACTAATGGGTTTACACACCATTTTACCCATTAGGTCACACCACCTCTCCACTAATGGATCATTTCCAAATAAAATCCGCTTCGCTTGTGCAGCCTTGTGCATTTACCAAAATGCCCTCCTGCACCTTCCCGAAGCTTCCTTGTTTCTTGCCGCGAACGCCTCGCAGCCACTTCGAGTCCTCGTCGTCTTCGACACATCCCGACCGCTCTGACCTCAGCACCGCCTGTGCCTAGTCCGGTCACCCGTGTCTCGCCACGACTCCGTCTCAAAGTCCTGCAGTCATCACCGACAAGAAAATGCATTACATAGCACCGCACAAAATGATATAATTAAATATCCGTATCAGTAATTAGCACAAAAATGCCCGGAACAAACTCAGACTTTTTAGGACACGCGTCAATTACTCATCACACAGCTGGGGTTATCTCCACATGGTCTCTCACATCGACATTCCTGCTGAAAAAAAGAGTCGTGCGCTCCACGATGTTGCGAATTTGTCACCCTCTCAATTTGGAGGACTATGTGAAAAGATTTAGATTTTTGTCTATAATAAATTATTGTTAAAATGAAGGAGCTGAGATTTAAATTTTATAAACTTATAATTTTAGTACTGTCGCGTAGCTTGGATGTAGTGCTCATTTAGGGTTAAACTAATAGCTTTTGGGTTTTTTTAGTACTGTGTAAGGTTTTTTTCACTGTAATTGTTATGAGTTTTTAGTCATAATTAAATTTTAAAAATAAAAAAAACAGATTCACTCATCACGGATAATACAAATAAATACGAGAAAAAAGAAAAGATAAAAAAACCCTAAAAATGAAAAAATGAAATTAAGAAGTGAGAAGTTAGAAGTTATAAGCTAAAAGCTTAAGTCCAAATGAGTAGTACTGACACATTGATTTTCTTGCAAGATTTCTAATTGAAGATAAAAGTGCTTTACCTCTCGTCGCTTAAAAGAAAAGGCAGGCATTCTCAGCTTCTGAATATGTTGAACTCTTCTTGCGGGTCAATTGGAGTATTGAATTTGGCTACTAATACTAAGTACTAGCTAGCCTGGTCAGTTTCTGGTTTTTGATTTTTGCTACAGTACCTAATTTTTAAACGAAGTATTTTTTCAAAACAGGATCTACAAGTTAATTATAGTACACGTTAAAAGCTCGATATCTGTACCATCCAAAATCGCAAGCGAGTATCTCTCTTTCCATAATCTCTGTCACAAATAACTAAAATTCAAAAATTTCAATCAAAAACTATAAACCGTAGTAAAAAAGAACAGACTAGAGTCTTGCGCGGCACGACCGGTGCATGAGCTAATCCGGTTATTATTCGTGAGGCTTTCAGGGGACCAGATGATGAGCTACCACCGCATTTCCACGGAACACAACATACAAGTGCATTCGCGAGAAACATATTTTCTAGATGCTTATGAGCTATCGGTTCGTTGCTTAGAAGCCGGAGTATATATAGTGGCTTCTTAATTTCAGTTTTTATTTTTTTATTTTTTCTTTATATTATTTATGAGATAAAACAGTGTTTTTATTTTTTTAATTAAATAACTTACAAAGAACTAATAATTCTATAGTACAATTTCAGCCAACAGCTGAAAGTCAAAAGCCGAGCCGGATTGTAAAACGCAGCGGCGGCATGGTTTCGTGGCAGTACATCGAAATTTCATTTAGCACAGACCAACCACTTTCCTTCGAGTTTATATCACGCGCGCTGAGAATTAATATACTCTTACAAGTCACAAATAAGAGTTGCTTTCGACATTGGCATGAGTCTTAAAACATTATTTGTTTTAGGCCAATTTTAAAATATAATTTTGACCACCGATCTACCAAAATTATAATATTATCGTTATGTCTCATCTAAGATTGTCAGAATTATGATGTTGAATCGAATCAGACACACTCTGGTAGGATCGTATTTTAGGATCGAATCATATAACCTAAGATCCTACCTAATTATATCAAAAATATTTTTTTCGATTTAATGTGTATTTCAAGAGTAATATAAATGTTTATTTGGTCATTTGATATCTAATTTGATTAATAAATGTATCTTATTCATGACTAAAATCATGGTTTAAATTCTATATTCTTGAGAGCTATGACTAGAAGAGAGATGTTATCAATAGTGCCATAATCTAATAATTTTACATAAAAAGTAAAATAAATAAATAATCCGTAAGACCGTATGGCGCAATCAGAGGGGGTGAATGATAGCCTCCGCTTCTCGACACCTGAAAAACAAATCTTAAACCAGAAGAAAAATGATCTCTTATTACCGTATGTCGACTACGACTTCAATTCGACTGTTCGCAGCAATCGTCGTATGAAGTCTCTCCCTTTGCACCAGCAATCACAGAAATCTTCAACTCACAATGAATCAAATTGACTCAAGAATTTCTTTATTCCTTGAATCTCATATGTTTACAAAAGTGGTCTCATAGGCACCCCTAAAAACCTAGCATAAAAAGCCTAGCACAACTAACTACTTTTCAACTCGGTTGCACCATCCACGGAGCCTTGGCTTGCTTTTATATGCTAGAGTCCAAAGTCATGTCCAACTCAAACACAAACACGAGATCATATCTCATCCTCAAATCAAGAGATCCGAAACCTTTCCAAACACGGATTTTATCTCAACCAAGTCATGGACTCTATCCACAACTCCAAACTCAACACGTAACGAAGCCTCTAGGATAACGCCTCCCGTATCTTCATCACGTCTCATCAACAACCATGTCAAAGCCTCCAGAGACACACCGTTCGTAGCTTCTCCATGCATTGCCACCTTTGATCTCCACGTACACCAACGTTAGCTCGACTATCTCACATGACATCCTCATCCATCTAGATGTCATATCTCCTATCCTAGTCCCGGTCCTACTCACCACCAACTATGGTCGCCTCCACGCTCTTTTGCAGATGCAAAGACCAAAGAAATATTTTCTGAGCACAACTTCTCCATAACTTGACCGTCATCAGCAAAACACACACCCTTGTCTATCCTCAGACAAGAACAAAATCTTCCACTACCATCACTCGGGTCGTTCACAATCAACAACCAGGTCATCTACGACCACACAACTTATCACTAAATAAAATAAAATTCACCATTTAGATTTTTTTTGAAATTAATTAAAGCTTAAATTAAATTTTTATAAATTAAAAGGATTTAATATGAATAAAATGAATATTAACATTTACTAGAAATATTTTATTTAGGTTCCTTGTGTCACAAGGAATTTTCTGAAAGTTTTCTGGAGTTATTTGCTATTTTCTAGAGCTCTTCTGATTTTATTTGAATTTTTAAAATTAGAAAAGTCCTCAAAATTCGTAAATAGTACTGGGCTGAGCCCATTACTGTTTATTCAACCCACTCAGCCCTCAGCTATCGTATCTTGTCAAAGCGACGTGTCAGCCATCCAAAGACTCCCGCACTATTCATCTGTGTTGTCTAACCTCGTTCGTTTGATCTCCCGAGCTGCCACGCATCACCCATCCGTCAAAGTAAGCACTGTTCATCGTCATCCCCGGGCGGGACTCCATCTTCACTGTTGCCTCGATTTCCATGCTTGAGTCGAGCTCTCACACCGTCTTTGACCTGGCCTCTCTGCCATGTGCCTCCCAAAGTCCTCGACGTCCGTGCATATAAGGCCGTGCCCTCCCACACCTTCTGTGTGTTCGAGCCGCCGCCTTTACCGTGTGCCTCACCAAGTTCACCCTCACGTTTGCGTAGGATCATCCTCTGTTGACATCGCCGTTGACACCCTCGTTCACTTCACTGTCATCGCAGTCGCCACCGTCATCTTCGTTCATCTTTGCCGGAGGTCTCTGCCATCGCTGCCGGTGAGTCACCACCCGGTCATTACCTTCTTTTTCCGCCCCGACCGAACCTGATCCGCCACTTCGTTACCACCCACCAATCGTAGCATGCCATGTGTTGTCGCCATTCGGACCGACCGAACATCTCTTCATCCTCAGTCGTCCGATCAATGATGGACCATTTGATCAAAGTCGTCGTTAGACACTTCGAACCTTGCCATCTCTCTGGGCCATCCAATCAATACCAATGGCTAGATGCACTGCTTAGTTCATCTAGTCTGAACCTTTCCGCACCTCCAGGCCGTTCGATCGTTGGACCGTCCGAACATCGTTGCTTCTCAGCTGCCCAATCATCTTCATGGTTCGGACGCCCAATCATCTTCATGGTTTGGACCATCTGATCATTACTGCCTTGCCAAGTCATCACCACCTCAGCTGCCACCTCAGCCCTAGATCTGACGTCTCAGTGCTACGTCAGCTAACATGTTAGCCCTAGATGCCTAGTAGCAGCCGCGTTAGCATACCCAGTCGTGTGCACTATCGTGTGCACTATTGATCTGACGTCTCGTCTAGGTAATATCTAAGGACTTAACTTTGTGCAATATTGATTTGAGTCTTACCGTGCAACAACATGTTTAGTATGGGATAGACCTAACCGATTAATTTGTGATATTTCAACTTTGGTTCCGTCATTGACATGTTAGTGGGTGTCGGTTAGACGTTTCCACAAGACGCAGGGGGCCAATTATCAACTAGGTTGTAGCCTACTCGATGGCGAAACCTCGATGGGTGGCAGTTATGGTTGAACATTATAAAGGTCTTGTTGTGATCTTCGGGGTCGACATATGAAAGGAAGCATGTTATATCGGTGACATCACAAGACGATCATATCATGTGGGTAAAGTTGTGCAACTTCTGCAGAGTGTAAAATTATTCGAATAGCTGTGTCCCTGGTTATGGATAATGCTCGGTGATTTCACACGAGGAGTAGGTATTTTCTTAAAAATTTGGCCGGGAGAGCCATAGAAAGTAAATGGTTAGTTCACTAGTGATTCATTACGTAAATAGGAGGTTCATGTGTGGTTCATTAGAGTGAATGGTCAATTCACTTGTGGTTTATATAATTTCTTTGATAATTTATACATTAAAGTTTTCCTTAAAGTTCGCTTTTAATCTATTTATTGTATTTACTTTAAATTATTATTTTTTACAAAATAACCTTTCAGCTATTCATTGGTAAGCCTTGCATACTATATTGCATTTTTGTTACAAATCACTTATTGAGTACCAATGTACTCACGGCTTTATGCCTATGTTGATGAGTTGAAGAAGAACCATATCGGCAGGATGTACCAAAAGGAGGATACTTCGCTCCCTAGTCGGTTGCATATGGGCATGTCAAATGGCTACTACGCTTGTTGCTATTTTCTACTGCTAGTTTCTTAAGCCCTTTAGGCTATTAAGTTATAAGCTTATCTATAAGGTCGTACTCTAATAATTATTAATATTTGAGTTTTTGTTTTCTTTGTTAATCGTGCATATGATTGATATTTCATCTATGTTTATACTGTGTGCACTAACGTAATTTTAGACTAGTGCGGTATACACAGAGAGTCAGGATTTGCATATTCGGGTCTCGACACGTATCCACAGCGCCAGCAGCCTTGCACAAACCCCTTTCACGCTACAGTGTGTATTATTATTCTCAACTCCCATCTAATGTCCGTGAGAGACCGACTCCAAAGCCCTTATATGACGACGCTGCATACCTCAGGGTCTAAGAAGAAATTGCGGGTAAGCCAGTGCATGACATTTTGTATTTCGGCATTCTCGCTGTCTGGGTGTACCAGAGTGGCTTCTGCAAAACTGCTCAAGTTAACACCATTCGGACGTTCACGAATGGTGCTGACACCGTAATGCACTTTCAATGTAATGCGTATTAGTATTACTGATGTTTGCCTGCAAATATTTTCATAGTTGTAGCTAGTCAAATCGCATTGCATATTATGGAAGTACTATTTTACTATAATTTACATTTTCTATGGCCATTAGCCTATTATGACCAACTACACTACCCTCGTAACGTAACCCATCCTCATTCGCACCAACATCGCTCCCTTTCCTCCGATCTAATATGCATTAACTCACAATCGGCTCCGACATGCACCGATGCCGCTCTTCTCTTGCTGCTCAACCTCTCTCCTACTATAAATAATTCCTAATAGGTTTCGACGATTTACATGACATACTGATTTAAATGCCAATATACCAGTTCTAACGCCACACGTGAATTTTCAATGTAATATCGACATTATATTCATTCATAATTAATCATAAATGTTACGTAATAATGTTTTGCAAAAAAACATACTATTTACTTCGTACAAAAGTATTGACTAAATTTTGAACAACTATAATTTTCTAGGGACTACAATTTTCTATGGATGTTAATTTGCTATGCATGCTAATTTTTTTACAACTATAATTCTCTACGGATGCTAATTTTCTACAACTATATTCACTGAATTTTCTACAACTATAATTCTCTACGGATGCTAATTTTCTATAACTACATTGACTAAATTTTCTACGACTATTTATTTCACATCAAAGTTGTACCATTCTTTTGTACATCTATGATTTTCTACTGATCCTAATTATGCACCAAACAAACTATTTACTTCAAACAAAAAAATTAACTACAACATAGAAAATTTTTTTATCTCGCACAAGTAGTGAAACCTCTTCTTCTTCCTTCCCTCTCCCCTCTCCTTTTCTTCCCTCCTCTCCTCTCCTTTTCTTCCCTCTCCTCCTCTCTTCTTTCTTTCCCTTCTCTTTCTCTCTCACGGTGAGTGTCAGCGGATGAATCCTATTCGGTCGGATATCAGCTATACCGAATCCGTCTACACATATCCGTATCCGAAACCGAATCCAACCAGATACCAAACCAGTTTACCGAATTTGCTACCAACCGGATTCGATACCGGATCGATCGGAAAAAACCCAACCCGTTTTCACCCTACTGACCTGCGTGTTACTAGCCTGCAAGCTAATTATTGAGCCGAACTATTTTTTTTATAGTCTGATTGGCCTGCATATTAGTTGGCCGGACTGTTTTCTTGTTGATCCGTTGGGAGTCCGAACCTGGTACGTTAGTTGGTGGAACCGAAACCAAGTAGGGGATGATCTCTCTAGTTCAGTCGGCCCTTAAGCCTTTAAATATTTATGTACGTGAGGTTTTTGTTTCTTAGACTATAGATCAATTTATTATTTTTATAAGAGCTATTCGTTTACCCTTCCTAAGGTTTAATATACAGTTGCAATCTAGAGGAGAATCGGGTATTCTTAACTCCGTTGTTCTTATGATTCCTTATGTTTTGCAGGAGCAGCGACACATCTATTTTATGTGGTCGGGTAGACGAGATCACGAGTGTATGGTTGGATGAATTCTTTTGTCGTAGGTTGCTGTTTTGACAGTGTTGGCGCTATCGGTTTATCATGTTATACGAATCTAAAGTTATTATTGATCCTACGTCGTAAAGATTGAACATCCCCTGTATCATTCTTCCTTGGATCCTGTGTCTACTGCTGCCCATTCCCTCCTAAGTTCTCTCTTTCTTGTCACGCCGGGTCCTAACCGTCATCGATGGCGTCGGAAAGCAAGAGGATGACCCTGCGGAAACACTAATATATAAGCCAATCTAAATGTTAGAAATTCAATTAATTTTGCAAAAAAAATTAGTTGATTGATTTATAGCAAATATGTTATTTTTATTATGAAAATTGATGAAACCTTGTACAAAATTCTTGTCTTCCAAATAAAGCCAACAATAGCAGTAGGTATGTCTGGCACCATCAAACTACTGCCATGTAGTCAAGGACAGTGGTTTACACCTGCAATGTGACGTCTATATACAGGTGTGGGCTCACGGACCGTTAGGATGCGGGAGTTTTTGGCTCAACACTTGTAGTATCGTTAGGTTAGTGTCAGTGGCGGAACCACCGCCGGGGCAAGCCGGGGCGGCTGCCCCGGGTCTCCTGGGCCGGGCAAGCCCCCCCCCCGGGCGGCCACCGTCGGCGACTCGGTGCCCCGCTGCCCCCCCGGCCGGCCGGCCCCCCTCCCCCCAGCAACAGCAAGCTTGGCGCCGTTCGCGGATGGGCCTCGCTGCCTCGGCCATGGGCCGCGCACACAGCGCGGCCCAATCCGATGAAGCGATGCGGCGGTGCCTAATCCCCAGACCCCCCGATGGCGCGATGCATTCCTCCGCCGAAATCCCTAACCCACTTACCTCCAGATCCAAAATCCCCATCGCGCGGCGGTCGGCGGCGAGGCGACTCCGCCCTCTGCGCCCGCGGCTCCATCGGCGGCGAGGCAACTCCGCCCTCCGTGCCTCGGGCCCTCGGCGACTCCGCCCACGCGCGGCTCGCGGCGCGCCGGCGGCGAGGCGACTCCGCCCCGCACCTCGGTGACGCCGCCCTCCGCCCTCGCGCCTGCGGCTCCGCGCCTCGGCGACGCCACCCTCCGCCCTCCGTGCCCGCGGCTCCGCGCCTCGGCGACTCCGCCCTCCGCGCCTCGGCGACGCCACCGAGACACTGAGGCCGCCGTGCGGCGTGCGCCCGTGCCCCACGGCCCCCCACTGCGCTGCCCGACTGGGACTGGCCGACTACCCGAGTCCCCGAGAGGCCGAGAGGACTGAGGTGGGGTTGAGGTGAGGATACATTTATATTGTTCTAGAGTATTGTTTTGAACTTTTGATTATTAATTTCCTAGAGTACAAATCACAAATGTACAATATTACTATTTGTATTTTTTGTAGGAATTGTATAAGAAAATGAAATCAATACAAACTTATTTTATATCCGCAACAATTGATGACAATTGCCAAATAGAAGCGGTTCAAACATCTAATGCCGTTGCCAACAACACCGCAAGGTCTGCAACCGCAAAGAGGGCTCGTGTACCTCGTGTAACTTAGTGGTACAATTCTTTTCCTATCTGGAGTTTCAAATTATTATTGCATTGGTATTGAATTCAAATTCTTATAAATTTTGTTGTGTTAACATGTTGTAGGTAACTATTGAAGTGCCGATGTTCTGGATATCTTAATCATCGATGTGCACGTGCATCAGGAGTTCTTGTTAGTACTTTATATGATCTCTTAATATTGTATTATATGCTTGTTTAGTTGTATTAGTTAGATTTATGTTTGTTTGGTTATATTGGTTAAATCTTGACAATTTAGTGCATTTGACATTATTAATTATATTGACTATTGAATCACATTATGTCTTAGTATTTTTTTCACACTACCGGTTCGCCCCGGCTCTTTTAAATTCCTGGTTCCGCCACTGGTTAGTGTTGCCATGAGGCCAGCTGGTGAATTCATAGACGACCTCCTTTTCTTTTATACGGTATGTCCGGCTAATTACAATACGGGTTTGCTAATTCACATGCAACTGAAAATGTTAAAAATCACAGCTGATTACCTCACTGTTGGTTCTTGCGTCACAATTCGTGCCGTTCATCCTCTCCAACGACGACGGACGGTTGTGACGGTGGCCGATAGATTAATACGTGGATTCACCCATTTAGGGTTCGGGTTCATTAGCGCCCCGTTAGGCTTAAAGAGAGGTTGGGGGCGGTGGCAGACTAGTGGTAGCGCTGCTAGGGCCATGGGACAAAGGAGAGGGGTCGTCGGTGACAGTTGGTAGGGGTGATGAGAACACGAGAGGTTAGGAGGTGGTGGCAGATCCGACGGCGGCTGAGAAGAGGAAGGAGGTGACGTGGAGGCGAATCGCTGGAGAGGATGAAGAACGGCAGCGTGGGAGATGGTTGTGGCGGAGGGAGGGAGTTGAGAGCGGCAGCGGGGAGAGAAGATAGCTGGTGGGCCTTGCTAGCACTGGTGGCAGCGCTAGCGAGGCAGTGGGAAGCGGCGCATGTGGAGAGGGCAATGGGGAATTGGGTTTACGGGGGAAAGGAGTCTATATGAGGAGAGGGGGGAGAAATCTAAACTGTTGGATCAAAATCCAACAGTCCATAAAAACGACTGTGTTTTTTAAAATGCAGTCGACTATGGTATAGTCGGGCCCATTACAATATTAACCTGTGTTACGTAAGTTCAATATATTAATGCCACCATAAAGTTCTCAGATTGCTGATCTGCTATTGCAAAATGCATATTCTCTTACATGCCACTACAAAAATCAAAATTTAGCTCCTTTATGCAAAATTGAATTAAAATTTGTTAGAATTTTTCCAAAATACCCATATTACCATCATCTTCTTCCTCCACCCTCCTCTTCCCCCACTCTCCTCTTCTTCTCCCTCCCTTACATGTCGCAGCGATGGGCATCCACACCATCCCTCCTCTTCTCTTACCTCTTCCTCAGCCTCTCCTCCTCGTCTGCTGCCAACACCGTCGGCCACCTCAGGCTTGTCCATGCCCACCTGACCCTCTAGATTGACATCTTCCAATGCCATGCCGATGAACCTCTCCTCATCTGCATCGAGGAGCTCCATGCCCTCCTCTTCAGCTTTGGAGCTGCTGCCTGGATGTGTCACTCCTCAACTCCTTTCTCACCATCCCCGCCACCCTCGGGGAGGGCCAAATCTTATTGTCACCACTCTCGCCTCCCCCAACCTTGTTGCATCGCTCGTGTTGGGCACTTTGGTAATTTTCCTAAATTTTCAATGGGCCCACTTTTAAGAAGAGGGAGAGGAAGGAATAAGGCCCTAAGCCTTGACCTCATCATGCACAAGGGGATCTTGATCCCCTTTTCTTGCCTTCCTCTCGCCTACCTCGTGGGAGATGCGGTGGTCATTCGGCTGCACCGGCCACTACCCCAATATCCTCACCTCCTAGGTGTATTAGGGGCTCGGGGCCGTTCAGCGGTATTTTCCTTCCCTCCTAATCCCTGCTGCCTTTTCCCCCTTTAAATCCAGTCGAGCAAGCTCGCTAAGGTGTGAGAAATCAAGAGGGAGTTCACTGGTGGTATCTCCTCGTGAGACTTGTGTGCGCAACAAGATCATACTTCTTTGTTGGCTTTGTGTGGCATCAAGTTGCATCTCAGCTTTGTGATTTAGTAAGTATCAAATTGTGAAGTTGGGCATTGTATCTTCATTAACCTCTTTGGCGATATCATGGCATAACGATGGTAATTGGTTTTCCGGGACATCGTATTTGCGACGAGTCTTGCCCTTACTACCTTCTTGGTGGTTTGGATTGCCATCGCACAGTGAGCTTCTCTTTACATTTTGATTTTATTATTGTGCATAAGTTTGCCATACTAGTTTGATATCAACTTAGTATCTCTGAAATTTGTGAATAATACTAGCACTGGGAGGACTTTTGCATGATAGATTACGGGTATTGAGATTGCTCGATGAGGATAACTTATCAAACTCGAGATCTGTGTGACTATCTACAAGTATCCTGATAGTTTTGATATGTCAACTGTTAGTTCATACTGCTGTTCAATATTGTCTGCTATTGTTCTGTTCTGGTTATTGCCGAAACATGTTGATTCTACAGTAGCACATACCTATTACATATTTCTGGTTATTTGTGGAAATTTGTTGGTACTATAGTAGCCCTTCTTTATTTCCTATATCTGTTTAGAGTGTGCAATTGTTTCTACCGCTATACGGTGGTAATTTTGATAGTTAAACTAGCAGAATATCTAAGGAACAATCACATTGATTATTAGTTCATTGACAAGAATTGAAGAAGGCCAAGATTTAGATCTTGAGCAACTCCTCAACTGAGTGCAAAACATAGCATTAAAATCTGTGTATTATGCTAATTACAATTGTTGTCTTTTTTTATACAGTTTAGCATGTTATCATGTTTAAATGACATGAATACTTTATCTATGTTAAGAGATAAATGGTCTATCTTCATGTCATTTACTTACTGCTGGATATATGCTTTTATAATACTTAAATCTAGAATTAATTTGAAAATGTTGCTAAAACAACTTAATTTGCAACAGCTCGCTCGTGGATCTTGCTGATCTATGCCTCCGCGAGCGCCAACACGCCGATGGACTTGCCCAGCTCGGCTCTCTCCATCTCTCTTACTTTACTTGCAACTTGGTGGATTGTGGGGCCTTAGACGAGGCGAACAGCAAGATGGAGCGGCGACAACATGCCTTGACATGTCGTCGGCGGCTCGATTCGAGCTAGGGTGGGAGATGACGATGTCGCCAGCTTGATCTGCGCCGGCAGTGCAGGAGGCTGGTGGCGACGCCTAGGATTCTCCTTGAAGGAAGAAGAAGAAGACAGGGCAAGGGAGAAAAGGGTATTTGCACAGACACTTCACGGCTTGACTGGTCGATAATGGTGTTTTGTCAGAAACTTTGCAGTGGTTTATAAAAAATTTTCTCTTTGCTAAAATTATCCGCGTTTTCACGTGTGAGTCATACCGCTAGTTTCTCAAAGCACATGGATCCGATGTGTGTGTGTGTGTGTTTTTGGATTTACATAAGACAAGGTTAAAAACCTGAAGATCTTCCACTTGAAATTAAGGGGTTAGTTTTCAGAAGTACACGTAGTACACATTTCACTTCAAACTGATTGTTATTGACAGATTGTCCCTAACCAAAAAATTAAGAGGAATCACCGATTAAGTCATCAATGGGAGATTTGACATGTCGAAGTATAGCAAATGTTACGCCTCATTTGCAATTTGCTCGAGAAAAGTTTTCAAATTATGATCCGATGAGCCACCTTCCGCGATAGCCTCCTGCACCTTTGCCTTCCAAGCCGCCGAGCTCCGCCGTATCACAATGCCGGTCTCCGTGTCCCCCATGACCATCTCCAAGCACCTGGTGAGCTCCTCTCCCTCCAGAACCCTATCGGCAGCGATCGTAGCGCGCACGCCGATGCCCCACTCTACAACGAGGCGTGCGTTTGTGTCCTGATCAGACCACTGTGGCACGGCGATCACCGGCGTGCCGCTCGCCACGGCCTCCAGCGTCGAGTTCCACCCACAGTGCGTCACGAAGCACCCGATGGACGGGTGCGACAGCACCCGCATCTGGTCGCACCACTCGACGACCATGCCCTGCTCGACAAGCTCGTCGTCGTGCACAGGTACCCCGCCGTCTCTGTTGTCCTTGCGCACCACCCATAGGTACGGCCGGCCGCTCGCGGCGAGGCCTCGCTTCAGCTCCTCCTTCTGTTGCTTGCTCACCACCGACATGCTCCCGAACGACACGTACACCACCGACCGCGCCGGCTTCGTGTCGAGCCACTCGATGTAAGCATTCTCGTCATATTTGAAGAGATCCCGTACTGCGGTAGCACTCCTGCCGCCGTCGCGGCTGCCGACGAGGGATACGACTGCCGGACCGATGGTGATGACGTCCAGTTCAGGGATAGAGGCGAGAGCACTGGCCTCCAATGCCTCGACGGTGTTCACGAGCACCATGGGCTTCCCTCCAGCAGTACTGCCGCTGCTCCTTTCGATGTCTAGCTGCTGGAACGTCCTCCTGATGCCGTCGAACGCCGCGGCGATCCTGCCGTCCGTGAAGTTGGTGAAGAAGCTTGGCAGGTCGCGGATCGCCATCGGCGGGAGGCCCGGCATGGCCACCGGGAACCCCGGGTCGGTGGCGTGCTCCGTGACGAGGCGCTCGTACCCGTGGAGGTAGTGGTAGTACACGGCCAGCATCGTGGTCGGCTGGATCCAGTAGAGGACGCGGGGGACGCCGCGCTCCCGCGCGACCTCGGCGGCCCACCACATGATCATGGCGTACACGACGCACGTCACGGGCCGGCCCCGCTCGGCGAGGCGGTCCAGGACGGCCGAGAAGGTCTCGCGGCCTACGCGCCCGAACGCTTCCACATGCTTCCACGCCTCGTCGGCCCCGCCGGCGAACAGGCTGAAGCCGTGGTCGTAGCCGTCGGAGTACGGGACGTAGGAGATCAGGCCGTCGTTGACCTCCTCGTCGGGGCCGCGAGCGAGGGGAACATGAGCTGGTGCACGGACACCGCGAAGGACAGCGTGACCCGCACGCCGGTGGCCCGCGCGAGGCGCTCTGCGAGGGCGCGCGCCGGGTTGATATGGCCCTGGCCAGGGAACGCGACGATCAGGAAGTGCTGCCGCGCCATGGCCGGAGGCTTTCTTCCTCTTTAGCCCAGCTACTTGCTTGACTGCTTGGTATATCGAGCTGCTCTGCTAGGCTGCTTGCTGTGAGCAAATAATCTGGACATGGACTGGGCGGAGTCGTATCTGACCGAGTCAGCCGGAAGCAATAAGCGAAGAAGCGTTCAGCTACGCGGGAGTTTCGTTCTTCAGTTAACTGCAGACCGTTTGTTTTAGTTTTTCAGTTCAGCACAACGTGCGGATCGCAATACTTGATACCAGATTATTCGGATCAAGCTTTAGACTTTGTTTGTTGGTTAAGCTATATATTCTCGTTGTAATTCATTTGATTCAATCATCAATTAAGCCAGTGAAAATCGCCCCAAATACTCTGTTGCTCTCTCTGTTATTGTCTCTCTCAAGATTATCAGAGCAAGTCCGCAACGCGCAGCGTGTGCATGATTGGCGTTCGTGGCGATCTCTCGGGTGTGTGTGCGAATCCTTGGCTGATTTCCAACATCTGGTATCAGAGCAATAGGAAGAACACTCGAGAAGCTTTGAGTCCGCGGAATGGCAATGATTCCACAACCGGCGGCGAAGGATGGCGGCGGCGGGTCGTTTTCAGCCCCGATGTTGAACTCCGAAACTACGCGTATGGGCGTAAAGATGGAGGCAATTCTTGATGCCCAAGGCGTATGGGAGGCGATGGAGCCAGCGGAAGGAACTCAAGTGATCGCGAAGAAAGACAAGGCGGCTCGGCGTACATCCTGCAGATGTATTCCCGAGTCGATTATACTTCAAGTGGCGAAGAAGAAGGCTGCGAAGAAGTCCGGGACAGCATCAAGATGAGGCGTGGGAGCAGATCGTGAAGAAAGCCGGCTACAAACTTTGAAGAGTGAGTTTGATGCCTTACGGATGGGAGAAAACGAGGCGTGGATGACTTTGCGAGTAAATTGATTGCTTTGTCTAGCGCTTTGATTCGATTGGAGAAACAATTGAAGACTCGTCATTGGTCAAGAAATTGCTCGATGCCGTCACGACAAATACTTTCTCGTTGTCGCCGGATTGAGCAATTTTACGATCTAGAGACGATGGCTTTCGAAGAAGCAATTGCAAGGTTCAAGGCATATGAAGAACGGCAAAGTCACGGGCTTCTTTGGCGGCAACCAAGGGCAACTCTTTGCCTCTCACACCGACAGCAAGCACGGCATATGAATGATGCCATAGAAGTCCCAGCAGTGGCGAGAGCGTGGGTTCAACGCCTCGAGCGCGCGGATGGCGCGGACGAGGGCGGCCGTGGAAGGTTTGGCCGACGCCACGCTCGTAAAATGCAGTAGCACAAATTTTGTCAATAACAATTTCCGTGACAAAAGTCATATAAGGTGTTACAACCGCAAGAGTACGCATTATGCCTCCGAGTGTCGAAAGCGTAAAGATGGAGAAGCTCACCACACGAGTTGAAGCAGCGGGGCGGCCCGATGCTTTGGTGATGTCCAAGGAAGGGACATACTCGGCAAGGACAGCAAGATGAAGTTTTACTCAATGAAGAACAAGAGCAGCAAGAAGGGAAAGCGTAACCAAGAAGAAGGAGGCAAGATTGGATACTTGGTACCGGACAACGGTGCAAGTAATCATATGATGACGAATGAGAGAAGTTTCAAGATCTGGATGAAACAATCACTGGAACAGTGAGTTTTGGAGATGCATCAACAGTCCAGATAAAAGGTAAAGGAACTGTTGCTTTTATCTGCAAAAATGGTGAACTGAAGTTATTCAAAGGAGTCTATTACATTCCAAAATTGCGTAGCAATATCTTGAGTATAGGTCAGATGGCAGAAGAAGGAAATGGAGTGCATATAGTTGGTGAAAATCTGAAGGTGATTGATAAAGATGGTAGGCTGTTGATGTTTGTGAAGATGTCTCAGAACAGATTGTATAAAATAATCTTAGAGACATTCAAAGCCACCTGTCATCTATCAAGCATTGAAGATCTTACATGGTTGTGGCATGCAAGACTTGGCCATGTAAACTTCAGTGATTTAAAGCTGATGGGAGAAAAGGAGTTAGCGGTGGTTTACCTTATTTGCTAAAACGGACAAGATATGTGATGTTTGTGTGATCTCCAAGCAAGCAAGATAGTCATTCCTCAAGAAGCTCGGTTTAGGCTAAAAGCCACTTGAACTTCTTCACATGGATATTTGTGGACCAATTACACCAAAAACACCGAGGAAATCAGTACTTCTTGCTAATTGTTGATGATTGTACTGTGGATGTGGGTGTATACATTGTCGAAAAAGAATGAAGCCTTCCGGATGTTTAGAAAGTTCAAGATCTCGATGAGAACAAAATCGGGTGTAAGATTAAGACTCTTGATTGTGAGAGGAGGAGAATTTACTGTGCAGAGTTTAAACAGTTCTCTGTGAAGATATGGGGATTGAAAGGCATTTGATCGCTCCATATACACCACAGCACAATGGTGTAGTGGAACGTCGAAATCGAACTGTGATGGGAATGGCAAGATCAACGCTAAGAGTATGGATGTACCAAAGCAAATTGGGAGAAGCGATCGGACATCTTTGTTTATCTCATAAAAAAGCTTCCAACCAAGGCACTAGGGAATTGTACTCCATTTGAAGCTATGGAAGGAAGAAACCACACCTTGGACATTTGAAGGTGTTTGGTTGTCTTGCTCTTGTGAAGAATATAACACCACACATTAAAAGCTCGAGGATAGGAGCTCAAGAATGATATATCCGGGAGTTGAGGAAGGATGCAAGGCCCATCATCGCTTGATCCAAGTCGAGGAGACTCCAAGTGAGTAGAGATGTGATTTTCAAGAGGACCTCAAGTGGAATTGGACTGAAACAAGAGAAGAAGGAGTGCCACTTGAGTTCATTGTGGCGTATAAATATTACTCATACGGAAGCAGCAGTGATGAAAGCCGAGGTGACATATCTCAGTATAGAAGTGGCACCATCACCATCCGGAGAGATAGTGTGAGAACAACCTCACTGCAGTGTTGTCGAAACACACGTCGGGAGAAGCAAGTTCATATACACCACAATCACCAAATTAATCGCTATGCCAACCTCGGTGACTTTCTCACCAGAATCCTATGATGGTCCAGTGAGGTATAGGTCACTTGCCGATATTTATAGCAATACAGAAGAGGTAACTGGTAATTATGAAGAAGAAGGTGTAGCAATGTTGACACAGACTGAAGAACCGACAAATTTCAGAGAAGCAGCGGCTGATCCTCATTGGTTTGAAGCAATGGAGAAAGAACTTGAATCCATTGAGAAGAATGACACTTGGACCTTGACAGAGCTACCTCCAGGACAGAAACCTATTGGGTTGAAATGGGTTTTCAAGTTGAAGAAAGATTCAGAAGGAAATATTGACAAGTACAAAGCTAGATTGGTTGCAAAGGGATATGTCCAGAGGAAGGTATTGATTTTGAAGAAGTATTTGCACCGGTTGCAAAACTTGATACAATTCGTGTTATTCTAGCACTAGCTGCAAGTCAAGGATGGGAGGTGCACCATTTAGATGTGAAATCTGCATTTCTAAATGGGGAGTTAGAAGAAGAAGTGTATGTGTGTCATTAGGAAGGTTTTGAGGTGCAAACCGGACACACAAAGTTTACAAACCGACAAAGCTCTATATGGCTTATGCATAAGCCCTCGAGCATGGAACACTCATTGGACAGAGTATGAATGAGCTCGGTTTCAAGAAATGTTCTCAAGAGCAAGCTGTTTACACCCGGGGGAAGAAGGTGTAAATGTGATTGTTGGAGTATATGTTGATGATCTGATTGTAACTGGAAGTTGCTCAAGAGAAGTGCAGAGATTTAAGGAACAAATGATGAAGGAGTTTGAAATGACAAACACAGGACTGCTATCTTATTACAGGAATTGAAGTGGAGCAAAGTGAGAATGAGATTTTGCTTAGCGATCGACTTATGCAAAAAGGTGCTATCACAAGTTGGTATGGAAAATTGTAATGCCACGAAGTACCCAATGGAACCTAAACTACAATTGCACAGGGATCCGGAAGGAACTCCAGTTGATCCCACAGAGTACCGACGCATCATAGGATGTCTCAGGTATTTGTTAAACACTCGTCCGGATTTGTCATATGCAGTAGGGATGGTTAGTAGATATATGGAGAGGCCTACAGTGCTACATCAGAAGGCAATCAAGCAAATTCTGAGGTATCTGAAGGGGACAATTCACTTCGGATTAGCTTATGAAAGAGGACATCAAGAGACAGGTCTGCGTGGGTATTCTCGACAAGCGACTGGCCGAGATCGTGACGAGAGAAAGAGTACGATGGAATGGCATTCTATTTTAAAGGAAACTTGGTGTCTCGAATTCTCGAAGCAAAAAGCGTTGCTTTATCTTCTTGTGAGGTGAATTCATGGCAGCAACAGCAGCTGCTTGCCAGGCACTGTGGTTGAGGAGTTTAGTTGGAGAACTCACAAAGACCGAGCTGAAGACAGTTGTTTTGTTTGTTGATAATCGGTCAGCAATTGCTCTCATGAAAAATCCTGTGTTTCACGGTCGCAGCAAACATATAGATACAAAATATCACTTCATAAGAGAATGTGGAGAAAGGACAGATCGGTGGAGTTCATCCAAGCGGGAGAACAATGGTGATGCTCACGAAGGCGCCGCACAGGTAAAACTAGCGCGCCATGCGTCAACGGCTTGGGGTCCGAGCTGGATCCATGTCAAGATTAGGGGAGTATGTGAGCAAATAATCGGACATGGATCATGGCGAGTAAATGTCGACCGAGTCGTGGAAGCAATAAGCTAAGAAGCGTTCAGCTACGCGGGAGTTTCGTTCTTGATTAATGCGCACCGTTTGTTTTAGTTTTTCGGATTCGACTGGCGTGCGGATCGCAATACTTGATGCAGCATTATTCGGATCAAGCTTTGGACTTTGTTTGTTGGTTAAGCTATATATTCTCGTTGTAATTCATTTGATTCAATCATCAATTAAGCGGTGAAAATCGCCCCAAATACGTTGCTCTCTCTGTATTGTCTTCTTCTCGAAGATTCCGTAGCAAGTCCGCAACGCGCGATTGTGCGCAGATTGGCCGTTCGTGGCGATCTCTCGGGTGTGTGTGCGAATCCTTGGCTGATTTCCAACACTTGCTGCCTGCTAGTCAAAGCAAGCAAGGCCACGCCACCGAAGCAAGCATGGCCATGCCCTGCTTGGTTTGGTGCGAGGTAGTCACACCGGGGCCCCTCTGACCGGCGGCTGTTGGTAGCCCTAACACATTGCTAGCGCTACCAAAGGCCAACTCGCAATACAAGAGGGAAAGGATGAGGGTGTAGAGCCTGAGTGGGATGGTGACAACCTTAACGCCTCCTCTGTTATATGCCGGTTGATTCATGTTCATATGTGTAGAATTCGTTGTCTTCATTTAGTTAATGCAATTGACAGTAATGTCTGTGATTATCTACTTTGTATGCCATAGTTTCCTACAGATAATTCAAGAAACAAGATAAATGAAATATTATTACTTCCTTTTATCTATACCCATTGCTCGAAATTACATAAGATTACTATTGCCATGATTGACTAACTTCCGTTGTTCCTATGAATGTCTTGTTTACTGAAATTCATAGAGTGTGCTACTTTCAATGCTTGAAACAAAGTTATCTATCGGTTCATCGATGAGATATTTATTATTTTTATTTGTTCGTACGGTAACAGTTCAACGCTTGCTATGAGTTGCTGCTTCTTTTTTCTAGCATCTTTTGCCATGAATGTTTGTTGATAATGTTGAGGCTAAAATACAGTTGAAATATTTTTGTATGTCTAAGTGAAATCAACTAGCAGAAAACTGAGGTTCTAACAATATTTTTATTCACAAATATTTCTACTATGACAAAAGACATTTCATATATTTAGATTTGGTTCTACATTCTTTTCAGTGCAATTGACGATAAACTAATAATTCTTATACCTCTGCTTATATGGATTTAGCTATTTGCATATGACTTCAGTCGTATTGTGGTTACTTACATGTATATTTGACTGCCTCTCAGTCCTGAAACACTCTTTAAACCCTATTGTTGTGGAGTGGAGCAAATGACAGTGGCATACAACATGAAGGTACTCTATCCATGGAGAGATCAACAAGCAAACTTGTCTTGGGCTGTTTGTGCCTATGAGGAGTTGTCAAATTTTCACGACGACACATCCTCTGCCTCAATAGCTTCCTTTGTCATCAGGCTTCTCATTTCGTTTCCTCCAAATGAAAGGACGGCATGATGGCGGTACTGCCTCTCTTGCGGGAGTGGCGCTGCGCCTCCTTAGGCGGTCTGGGCAGCTACTATAGGATGACAATTAGCAAGTCCCATTGGCCCCTTTTAAATTTTGATCCTGCCACTGGCTATCAGGGGGTTTGGTGCATGGTGAGGTCGTGGTGGTGGCAACGGTCGACTCTCCGCTCGGTTGGGCTGCAACGAGATGTGGTTGGGGTTCAGCTAGCCGAGGGTGATTTGGCTAGTCGGGCCGCTAACTGCAACTACGTGTTCGGGTAGAGTTGTGACAAGTGACATCCCGATGTGCTATCTTTAGCAGCAGCCTCCATGTTTGCTGGTTTCGTGACTATTGAGAATAGTCCCATATGGGTTGTGAAAAAGAAAAAAGTACAACTTATAAGTGTGATGGAGATCTTACCCATTATAGTAGTCTTTTCGGTGAAGAAAACCAAATACTACTTATAAGGTTGTTGTTTTAGGGCTTGCATACGGCAACCCATAGGCTTAGGTTATAACAGCCTAGCCATTTATTATAAAAAAGAAAAAATAATTTAATTTAAGTTAAAATAAAATAAATTCCCTTGGTTGCGTAAAATTTTTAAAATTTTATTTACCTATTCTCCTGTGTTTACAAAGGCTTTATTTTGAAAAAAATAATTTAAGCAAAAACATAAAATATAATTAAATAAATGATATTTTGAATTTTTATAAAAAAAATCCTAATTCAAATTAAGTATTTCAACTCATTTGGTTTTTATCTGGATTTTTAGGGATTTTCTAGAATTTTAAAATCTTAGTATAAAATAAATATCAAAATAAGCTTAAAAACTTTTATTAAGTCTATAATGGTTCCAGGAATTTGTGTGAATTTTTATGAAATTTTTAGACTTCATTTATTAGTTTCCAAAAATATTTGCGACCACCATCCACCTCTTCTTCGTCCACGCACAACGCTGGAACTCGCCGTTGCTATAGCCAGTGCACCGCCACCTTCCCTTCTTCACCGCTGGCCACTGCCAAGCCCACCGAAGCCCCGCACCAAGGTGAGCCTAGACCCCCGCGCCTCCTCTCCCTCTTTTTCCCCTCACCGTCTGCCGTTGGACGCCACGCCATCGGTGAGCCTTTTGGGCCCAAGCGTCACCAGCCAGCAAACGCCACCTCGGCACTTCTAGCCCACATGGACGCCAAGTAACTACCACCTTAGCGCGCACGAAGCCAAGTGTCGCCAATTAACGTGCCACACCAATAGCCTGGCCACGTGCGCAGCCAACCACTGCGTTAGCCTCCCCCGTGTTGCGTGGCAGCCACTTGTAGCTCCACCACAGCATACCGTCCCACGTGGATGCCATGTGGCCTACCACATCAACAAACAGCCAACCCAAGGCCATGTCATCGCCACATGATCAAATTTGTCCCAATAACAGCCACGTAGACGCCATGCCACCACTCCCCGCCACCTTAGCCTCCTCTAGTCCGTGGACTTGGTCTACAATAGACCAAGCCCACATGTCGGTCTCTAGTCAAAAAGTCAACAACCAAGCTGACATCATTGTGACATCATAATTCGATTTTGTGTAGAAAAATAATTCAGCCGAAAATGAAAATTCTTTGCTGACGTCATAATTTTAAATTTTCTTTTAAAAAATAATTCCTAAATTCATTGTTGACGTCATAAAATGCCTTTTTCTTTAGAAAAATAATCCAAACATTTAGTTTATTCTTTTTTTTTAGATTTTAAATTTTTGAGAGCCCGTTCTCCTTCATCCTAATTCCGATTGAGCATGTTTAAATTTCTAAATTCATCACAAATTCTAATCTATCCATTTCCATACTCCTTTTTAAATTTTGAAGTTTATTTGAATTTATTTGGAGTTGATTTGAGTTTAAATTTGGTTATTTTCATGTGTAGACTTCGATGAATCAGAATTCGACTTCGATGACTCTCACCTATCAATAGAGCAAGGTAAGTCATACACCTTGATCATGTTGATGCTATATTATGAAATAAAATTATATTACTTTAAATTATTATGCATATATATTTTTATTCAATGTATTTCAATTCAATTTTAATTTTATTAATACCTACTTGTTAATACCTCCATTGATATTGATTCCTTCATACCGGTTGCGGAGATGAGGGGACCAAGCAAGTGAGTGGAACACGAAGTTGGAATCGATGCGAACCTAGCGGTGGTAGCGCGGAGACCAATGATCACTTGTACAGTGAGGACGGTGGTAAGTGACGATATCAACCACAGCTACAGTGGCAGCCTAGTAAACAGACACTAAAAACAATGGCGAGCAATTCCACAGGACCAGGGAATACCAGGAACATGATGGCGAGGTCAGCGGCCATAGAGAGAGTGTGGAATGGCGGAACATCAAAGGACAGCTATGGCAGTGATGGTGTCCATGATGACAATGTTGGACCTCTGTCCTTTGGGGTTTCTTGAGATAATACCGAGAGAGAGAGGGGTACCAACCATCCGATGTAGAGGAGGAGAGATTGGCCATTGCGGGTTCGCTCGGTGAAGTTCTGCGCCGGCAATGACGGCGGTCGGTGGAGAAGAAGCGGGCTCCTCGCCGTAAGCGTCTCCGCGGCGGCGATCTCTTGGCGGTGGTCGTTCCTGCCGAGCGCCTCTCGCATCGGATTAGGGTTTGTTGGTGGGGTGTGTGGCGGCACGGTGAACCTCGTCGTACGTATCGCCCCAGCCCCCCACCTCTATTTATATGGCGTGGCGGCAGGGCCCACCACCTATTGGTGGCGCCCGATCGTAGGCGAACAAGGGGCCGCTTGGCGTTGGGCCAAAGCGGTTGAGATCATTCTAACATTCTCCCCTTGATCTCAATCTATGCTTTAACTTTAATTACTTTCGACTTTACTCATTCCATTACTGATTAGTGCATAGAACATGTCTCATCGTCTGATCAATCGCCGATAGATTCAATGACTACAATACACCTCTCTTTTCTCAAATAGTTACTTTAATCTTTTGGGCCATCTTTTAGTCCAGAATCATAGGCTTTCCTTAAACCCATGCTGGCTACATGTTCTCTGAACACCTTGGGTGGTAAGCCTTTAGTAAGCGGATCCGCTAACATCTTTGCGATACTTATATGCTCAAGACTTATAATTTGATCCCGAACTTTATCTTTCACAACATAGTACTTTATGTCAATGTGTTTGGCGAGTACCACTTGACTTATTGTTGTGGGCATACATTACTGCGGGTTCATTATCGCAGTACAACTTAAGTAGTCTATTGATGTCATCAACCACTTTTAGACCGGGTATGAACTTCTTTAGCCAGTTCACCTGCCCCGTAGTCTCATAACATGCTACAAACTCGGCATACATTGTGGACGATGTAGTGATGGTTTGTTTTGAGCTTTTCCACGATATAGCTCCTCCAAATGAGAGTGAATACATATCCGGATGTTGACTTTCTATCATCTCCGCATAATCGAATCAGTATACCCCACTATATGGAGTAAATCTGATCTTCTGTATGTCATCATGAGGCCTTTTGTTCCTTGCAAATAACGTAAGACTTTCTTTACCAATTTCCAATGCTCTATTCCAGGATTGCTCTGGAATCTGCCAAGTAACCCGGTAACAAACGCTAAGTCGGGCGTGTACACACTTGAGCATCTTGTAAGCTTCCGACAATTGAAGCATATGGAACGATTTCATTTGATCGAGCTCAGATCTTGGTTCTGGGCATTGAAAATCCCCATATCATGCCGCCCTTGACTATAGGTGCAGGTGAAGGACTACATTTATGCATACCAAATTTCTTTAAGACTTTCTCTATGTATGCCTTTTGTGACAGTCCCAATGTCCCTTTGTTTCTATCCCGGTGAATTTCGATCCCTAGAACAAACGAAGCTTCACCAAGATCTTTCATATCAAAGTTTGAGGACAAAAACTTCTTTGTCTCCAGTAGCAGACTGACATTACTACTAGCTACTAGGATATCATCCACATACAGGATTAGGAAGATAAACTTCCCATCTTTAAACTTTGCATAAACACAGTTGTCCTCTACATTATCTTTAAACCCAAATTTTCTTATTGTACTGTCAAACTTCAAATACCACTGTCTTGAAGCTTGTTTTAACCCATAAATCGATTTCTTTAGGTGGCATCCCATTCTTTCATTTCCTTCCACGACAAAACCTTTCGGTTGTGCCATGTAATCATTTTCCTCCAAATCCCCATTAAGAAATGCCGTATTTACATCCATCTGATGTAACTCTAAATCATAATGTGCTACTAATGCCATTATGATTCTGAAGGAGTCTTTACATGAGACTGGAGAAAAGGTCTCATTGTAATCAATCCCTTCTCTTTGCGTAAAGCCTTTTGCCACAAGTCGTGCTTTGTATCTTTCTACATTCCCTTGGGAGTCAAGTTTTGTCTTGTAGACCCATTTACAGCCTACTGTTTTGGCTCCTTTAGGAATAATTTCCAAGTCCCAGACTTTATTAGCCTTCATGGACCTCATTTCCTCTTCCATGGCCTCAAGCCATTTTGAAGAATTTTCGCTTCTCATGGCTTCTTCAAATGAAGTGGGATCATCCACCATTTGAAATTCCTCTGTATGATAAATCTGATAATCATCAGAAATAGCTGATCTTCTTACTCTTTGAGACCTCCTCGGGGCCTCCACATTTGGTACATCTTTTGTTTGGGGCTGCTGTTGCTCCACCTCATCTGTGGCAATGGGTTCTGTAGGATTCTGAAGAACAGGTTCCTCATTCTCATTCATTATTGCCACAGGAGGAACAATAACAGATCGCTGGCACCACGGTGTCTTGCACCGGTTGGCGGCGGCAATGACAACTGCGAAAAATGGCTCTTGAATCATCGGAGGGCGCATCGCCGCTTCTCTTCAAGGTCAATTCCTCGAATTACCATGCTTCCTCATCATTTCATCCTCTAAGAAGACAGCGTGTCTCGTTTCTACAAACTTTGTATATCGGTGCGGGACAAGAGAAGCGAAAACCTTTTGACTTTTCGGGGTAGCCAATGAAATGGCGACTTCATTATTTTGGGATCAAGCTTCCCAAGGTTTGGGTTAAATACTTTAGCCTCGAGACTCCCCACACACGTAAGTGGTGTAGTGAGGAACTCTTCCTGTCCACAACTCGCGGTGTCTTGGGCACCGACTTACTAGGTACTACTGTTGAGAATATGAATGGCGGTTTTCAACGCTCCATCCATAAACTCAATGGCGGTGTGGAGTAGCTCATCATGCTTCGCACCATATCCATCGAGTGCGGTTGCGTCTTTCAGCCTACTCCATTTTCTTGAGGTTCGCTCGGTGTAGAATATGGGCCACTATACCATTTTCTGTAGAAACCTTGCAAAGGTCCGGGAACTTGTCCATATGGGGTATGTCGACCGTAGTACTCCCCACGATCGATCGGACTATCTTAATCTTTAAATCGTGTTGGTTTTCAACTTCACCTTAAATATCTTGAATTTATCAAGGCTTCATTTCTTTCTTTGATTGGATAAATATATCCATAACGGAGTAATCATCCGTGAATGTTATGAGCGAAGTCATATCCATCCACACTTTTCACAGAAAAGGACCACAAATATCTGTGTGAATAATTTGTAGAACTCCTGTGCTTCTTTTGGCGTCTTTCTTAATTTTCTTTACATATTTTCCTTTAATGCATTCTCTGCATTGTTCCAAGTCTGAGAACTCTAATGGAGGAATAATATCATTCTTAACTAGTCTTTCTATTCTCCCTCTCGAAATATGGCCTAAACGACAGTGCCATAATTTCGACGACGCATCTAGAGTTCTCTTTCGTTTCCTGTTTGCATTCGTAAACGAGGATTCATTTACTTTCTCACACGCGACGTTCCCATTATCGCATACGACATTCACATCATCACATAATGATAACAAATAAAGCTCATTTTGCAAGATGGCAAGGCCAACACATGCTTTATTAAACATTATTTCACACTTGCCATTTCCAAAATGACAATCATAACCATCATTGTCCAAACATGAAACACTAATCAAATTTCTCTGTAAAGAGGGAACATAAAGAACATCTCTAAGTAAAAGAGTGAAACCATTAGCTAGCTCTAATGAAAGATCGCCAACGGCTTCAACTTCAGCTTAGACTCCATTTGTGACTTTAACGCATCTTTCTTTTCTTTGCATATTCCTCGTCAAACGGAATCCCTGCAAATTATTGGCAACATGAACAGTTGCACCTAAATCAATCCACCAAGTAGATTTTGAATATTGTACATACAGGGACTCGTTTATGAACGTAATGATGTCCTCACCTTTCTTTGACATAATCATTTTCAAGAAATCGGGGCAATCTTTCTTGTAATGTCCCTTTTTCTTGCAATGAAGGCACTGATCTTTCTCCACTGTGAAATTCTGTTGCTAAGGCTTATGCTGAGGCTTTCCTGTCTTTGAGGAGGAATGATGAAAGTTCTTTTTCTTATAGTCCTTCACATAGTTGATGGAACCACTATGTGAGGATTTAATTCTTTCCTCCTCTTGCACACACATAGCTATGCACTTTTCTAAGTCCCATTTCTCGGGCTACATATTGTAGTTGACAACAAAAGTGTCAAACTCTTTCGGCAAAGAAGCAAAAACCAAATGAATTAGGAACTCATCCTTGAGGGCCAAATCCATTGGTTTGAGCTTGGATGCCAAGTTGCTCATCCTTAGTATGTGCTCTCTTATGCCACTGCCACCACCAGAGTACCTTTCTGTCACAAGTCGCTTAATCATTTGTGTAGCATAAGTCTTTGAAGAGCCGATAAATTGACTCTTTATTTTCTCAAGGTACTCTGTGATGTGTCACACTCTCACGATTGAGCCCACAATTGCGAGGCTCAATCGTGTTCTTATCATGACCAAACATTTCTTGTTGGCGGTGACCCACTTTTATGATCAAGATCATATGACATATTTGTGGGAACATAGTCCTCCATGCAGTCGCCAGCGATGATCGACCTCATTGTCACCTCTCACCGGTGCCACAGGTTCTATGGGACACGGTGTGGTGACTACCCAATCCACCTCAGCCAAGATGAATGCCAGGTCAATCTTTTTCTTCCATTCACCGTAGTTGTCTCCTTTGAGAACCGGGATATCCCTGATGTATCCCATCAAAGAGTATCCTCCTGAAACCATAATTCATATGCAGTGAGAACATTTAAACATAATAACAACAACTGCATGCCTTAGTTTTAACGTTGGTTAAAAATAAAACATACAGTTGTTTATACATTAAATCTACATCACCGTTGGGTAGAAATAGAGATAATGCATAAAGCTCATTGATTAAAATTATAATACTGTTATTATCAACGTTGGTCAGAAAATAACAATATCATAATATCAAAATTATATGCCTTACAATAAAATAACAATATCATAATATCAAAATTATATGCCTTACAATTTTATCTATACATTAAATCTACATCACCGTTGTGCAAAAATAGAAATAATGTATAAAATCATCAATTAAATTATAATACTGTTATTATCAACGTTGGTCAGAAAATAACAATATTATAATTCACAACAATGCTCAAAAAATTAAATTCTCCCGTTGGTTCGAATTTAATTTAAAGACTAATCGCCATTTAACTTTTGCAGCGGAAAAAATACCATGAAACAAAGACTATACGCCAAAAGGTTAATACATAAAAGAAACAAATTAATCCATCCTTTGAAGCTGTGCCTGGTCAAAAGCAATCCCCAAGAAAGCTCCACCACACAAACATATATCCAAAGAAAACGCTCCATTATCTTCCTCAAAAAGCGGATCCAACCGCTCCTTCCCTGTGTATGCGCGCAGTGGTGGGGCCGGCCGACGGCGAGGCGCACGGGCTGCAACGGTCGGTGGAGAAGAAGCAGGGCTCCCTGGCCGGAAGCGTCTCCCGGGCGGCGGCGATCTCCTTGGCGGTGGTCGTTCCCGTCTCTGGAGCGCCCCCTCTCAGATCGGATTAGGGTTTGTTGGTGGGGTGTGTGGCGGCACGGTGAACCTCGTCGTACGTGTCGCCCCAGCCCCCCACCTCTATTTATATGGCGCTGGCGACAGGGGCCCACCAGCCTATTGGGCTGGGCGCCCCCGATCAGGGCGCGAACAAGGGGGCCCGTTTGGCCGTTGGGCCAAACGGTTGAGATCATTCTAACAGACAACCCATCATGGCAAGAAAGAGCTGCAAAGGAGAGAGGGGTGAGGTCTAGCAGGGTAAGGAGATGGTGAAAAATTTCACCACCAAGGTCAAAGCTCACCGAAAGAGAGAATCACGATGATGGCAGAGGTTGACTAGAGACAGAGAAGACCCGGATCTTGCACCACACTGCACCAAATGTAAAATTACTTGAGGGGTTTTGCTTAGTGAAAAAAGGCAGGAGGTGACACGAATGTCATGGAGGTAGCTCATCTAGAGCAGCGACAGGCGCGTGCCGGAGTGAGGATGATAGTGGCGTTTCAGGCGAAAGAGTGGAGGAGATGGAACACAATCGGGCAAAATTGAAATGGCGAGGAGTGCTGAGCAAGGCGGCATAGTCGAGGAGGGCTCTTATAGCAAGATGGAGGCAAGATGCTCACGAGCAAACATGGCCGCACGGGAGAAGATGCGAAAAACTCGGGCGGTGATGGCTTGCAATGGACACTGGACTTGGAGGAGGGGCAGCACTGGCTTTGTGGGAATGCGCGCCACGGAGGTCAAAGCGTCGACTTTTGGCGAGCACTGCTTTGTAGAGCTATAGTGCTCGGGAGATCTCCCCCAATGGTGGCAACACAAGGTGGATGATGACCTCTGCATGCGGGCCCAGCTTGTTAGCAGCAGAAGGAAAAAGAGAGGAGAGAAGATGGCTTCAAGGGATGGCACCTTCATGAAGGGAAAGCAGAGAACGGGAGGCGCCTAGGGCTGGCTTGGCGAGTAGACTGAAAAAAGGCCAAAACAGTGCTGGGATGGACCAACGGTAACAAATTTGACCCAAGAGTAGGTTAGATATGTAAGCGCTCCCTCCTTCTAGATATCAAGCCAACAATATTAACTATTTATTGGATGAGACCAATGTTGTTAAAATCACGATTCTAGTTGTAGAATCATTCGATTCTACAATCCCAAGAGGCCAATCTGGTTCAAATCGCATCTCGAGTCGTACCTGGTAGAATTGTGGTAGAATCACGATCCTAGTCGTAGAATGATGGTAGAATCATAGTAGATTCATGTGGAATTACGTATCATCTAATATTATAAAAAACTTAGATGTTTGGTTGTGTCCTATTCTTTAATTCAAGTAATATTTTAAGTACTAAGTAGTTAATAGTTTAGATATTAAGATTTGGAGGTTTAGAATAATAAATATTAATTTAATTATGGTAGACCATGTGGATGGTCATGAATAAATTGATGATGAACAATTAACTTTTGGATTGCTTTGGATTTTGCATTTGTGAAAGTTTTGGTTGATTGTAGTCGAAGATTTCAAGATCGAGTGGTTTTGGGTCCGAGAGGTTTTGTTCTCTTCGAGTGTTTCTATTCGAGCAGCCTTTGACTATGTAGTCTAGTTTTAGACCAGTCCGATCAGATAAGTAAATAGCTGTTGAGTAGCAACGGAACATTAGATGATGCTTCGCTTGAAGAAGGTTCGGACCAGTCTGATCAGTTAAGTAACATTGGACGACTGACAAGTAGCGACCAACATCAGACGGCGCTCCGCTTCAAGAAGGTTCAGACCAGTCTAATCAGTTAAGTGGCATCGGACGACTGACGAGTAGCGATCAACATTGGATGACGCTCCGCTTCAAGAAGGTTTGGACCTGCCTGCTTGGTTAAGTGGCATCGGATGACTGACGAGTACCGGCCAGCATAGGATGACAAATGAGTAGCGAACGCTTTGCTTCAAGGATGGTTGAAACAATTCGGTCTGGTATGTGACATCGGACAGCTATCGAGTAGCGACGAGCATCAAACGATGCTTCGCTTCAAGAATGTTTGAACTAGTCCGATCTGATAAGTGGTATCGGACAGCCATCGAGTAGCAACAGACATTGGATGATACTCTACTTCAAGGATGTTCGGATCAGTCCGATCGGCTTTGCCATTAGACGAGCTTCGAGTAATATCAAAGCATCAGGCGGCTTTCGAGTGGCATCGAAGGATCCAGTGACTACTACCACGTTCAACTTCGACCACGTTCAGCTTCGACCTCGACAAGCTTTGACCACATCCGACTTTGACCTCATAGGTACAGTAGTTTTCATGGTCGTAGATTTTATTGGTCATAGATTTTGCGTGTCAAAGTTGTAGCTCTTGCAGTATGCTTCTTGAAGTCATAGACTTCGCAGACTGCTTCTCGAAGTCGTAGACTTCGCAGACTACTTTCCAGTCATAGATTTCATAGACTGCTTTCTACTCGTAGTCTTTGCAGACTGCTTCTCGAAGTCGTAGACTTCGCAGAATTCCTAGTCGTAGTCTTTGCAAACTGCTTCTCAAAGTCGTAGACTTTGTGATCGGTACTCATAGACTTCTTTGTCTGTTCGAGTGCTTTATTTCTGCTGTATTTGAGTACTTTATTTCTGCTATCTGTGAGTACTTGAGTTTGGCCAATGATGGGACTGGCTTGAGTATGATGGTTGGTGTTTGGTGATCATGGATGGACTTGTGATCGATAACGATAGTATAAATGGTCGTAATGAACTGTCTTGAGATGTTTTTGTTAGTGATGAGTTGTGTGGTCGTAGATGACCTGGTTGTAACGACCTAGGTGATGGTCATGGAAGGTTTTGTTCTTGTCTGAGGATAGACAAGGGTGTGTGTTGTGCAGATGACGGTCAGGTTGTGAAAAACTTGTGCCGGGAAAATGTTTCTTTGGTCTTTGCATGTGCAAGAGAGCGTGGAAGCGATCATGGTTGGTGACAAGGAGGGCCAGGACTAGGATAAGAGATCTGAGATCCAGACGGATGAGGATGTCATGCGAGATGGTCGAGCTAACGCTGGTGCACGTGGAGATCAAAGGTGGCGATGCATGGAGAAGCAACGGGCGGTGTGTCTCTGGAGGCTTTGACACAGTTGTTGATGAGACGTGATGAAGATACGGGAGGTGTTATCCTGGAGGCTTCGTTACATGTTGAATTTGGAGTTGTGGATGGAGTCTATGACTTGGTTGAGATAAAACCCGTATTTGAAAGGGTTTTCGGTTGCCTTATTTGAGGATGAGCTATGATCTCATGTTCGTGTTTGAGTTGGACATGAGTTTGGACTCTAGCATATATAAGCAAGCTAAGGCTCCGTGGATGGTGCAACCGAGTTGAGGAGTTAGTTGTATTAGGCTTTTTATACTAGGTCTTTAGGGGTGCTTGTGAAACCATATTTGTCAACATATGAGATTCCATCAATAAAGAAATTCTCGAGTTAATCTGATTCATTGTGAGTTGAACATTTTTTGCGATTGCTGGTGCAGAAGGAGATTACAACGTTGACTTCATACGACGATTGCTGCGAACAGTTGAATTGAAGTCGTAGTCGACATACGGTAATAAGAGATCATTTTTCTTCTAGTTTGATATTTGTTTTTCAGGTATCGTGAATCAGAGGCTATCATCATTCATCCTTCTTCTGATTGCACCATACGGTCCTACAGAATATTTATTTATTTTATTTTTTGTGTAAAATAATTAAATTATGGTAATATTGATAGCATCACTCTTCTAGTCGTAGCTCTTAATAACATAGAATATAAACCACGATTTTAGTCATGAATAACATACATTTATTAATCAAATTGGATATCAAATGACCAAATAAACACTTACATTACCCTTGGAATGCACATTAAATTGAAAAAAATGTTTTTGGTATAATTAGGTAGGATCTTAGATTATATGATTCGATCCTAGAATACGATCCTACCAAAGTGTGTCTAATCTGATTCAACATCACAATTCTGACAACCTTGGATGAGACATAACGATAATATTATAATTTTGATAGGTCGGTGGTCAAAATTATATTTTAAAATTGGTCTAAATGGCGTTCGGAATAGCGATAGCTTCTAGCTTAATTTCACTATAGTTAGCTTATTTTTTACTGTAGTTGAGTTGGCTTATTGGGTATAATAAAATTTTAAAAAATATAAAAATAAAAGTGACATGTTAACTTATCACGGACAATGCAAAGGAATACGAAAAAAATACAAAAATACCAAAAAACAAAAAAAACAAAAAAAAAGCTACAGTAGCATTAAATACCGAACGCCCACCGCTAACGTTGCCATCGCAATGCTGAGCGGGGCAAATAATGTTTTAAGACTCATGCCAATGTCGAAAGCAACTCTCATCTGTTACTTGTACGAGTATATTAATTCTCAGCGCGCGTGATATAAACTCGAAGGAAAGTGGTTGGTCTGTGCTAA
Source organism: Melocanna baccifera (assembly GCA_036346265.1). NCBI lineage: Eukaryota > Viridiplantae > Streptophyta > Magnoliopsida > Poales > Poaceae > Melocanna > Melocanna baccifera. Next base: position 114,495 of record JAYEVJ010000337.1, read on the forward strand.
ATGAAATTTCGATGTACTGCCACGAAACCATGCCGCCGCTGCGTTTTACAATCCGGCTCGGCTTCTGACTTTCAGCTGGAATGTTGATGATTCCATTAAGCGAAGGCAGCAGCTGAATCGCTCGCCACCAAAGCAGTTACACAATCAGGGGTCGAATTATGCCATACCATTTCGGCACCCATATTCAGAGATTTGCCGTAGTTGGCCAACTCGATCCTGTTAGCCCCAAAACATTAGTAGAAGCCGCCATGATTGCCAGCAGACAACCGTCCGATTCTGCATGTGGTGCACTGGTCGCATTTTGTAATCTTCATGCACCAGCGGGAACAGCTCGTCCACCACCATCTCTGATGGCAAATCCCCAGGCCCCAGCGCGCGACTCTTTCGGTGAGTGCATTTGCGTGTACCGCTGAACATAGGACCGAACCTATGCCGCTAGATACTGTTGGAAAATCTATGTCTAAGTCTGTAAGTCTGGTTTATTAGTGGGCACCTTCCATTTAGTCTATAAATAGAGGTCCCAATCATTATAAAATGTACTTATGAATAAGAAAATAATAAAGAAAGACAGAAGTTCTCCCCCCTATCTCTCTATGTTCAATTTATTATTCTACATTAACTGTGTTTGATCAATCTCTATTGCATAAGAAGAACCGATCAGACTGGACTTACCAGCGTGGTTTCTCAACACGTTATCAGCACAAATTGCTCCGGCGGATCAAACATAATTATCGAAGCACTTATAGATTGAATCATCTATCTAGATCGCTTTAAATTCCGCAAATTTTGCTTTTTAGATTATTTTCTACGGTGCAAATCCTTTTTGATCTACTGCGAGCGGACATGAAGTCACTGATACAATCCTTTTTGTACCGCTGAACCTAGGACCGAACGTACCGCTAGATACTGTTGAAAAATTTGGGTCTGAGTCTGCAAATCTGGTCTATTGGTGGGCACCTTCTACTTAGAGTGTACTTGTAAAGAAGAAAGCAGTAAAGAAAGATAGAAGTTCTCCCCCCTATCTCTCTGTGTTCAATTTATTATTTTACATTACCTGTATTTAATCCATCTCTATTGTACAGGAGGAACCGATCTGACTGGACTCACTAGCGGCGGTTTCTTAACACGTTATCAACACGAATTGCTCTAGTGGATCGAACGTAATTATCAACACTCGTAGATTGTTTCCCCAGGCCCCAGCGCACGACTCTTTCGGTTAACATGTTTTTTCTAATACAAATCTCATTTGTATTGTCTCTAATGGGTTAACATGTTTTTTTTATTTTTACATTTTTTTAAATTAATTATGCCCAAAAAGCAAAATCAGCTACAGCAAACAAAGCCAGCTACAGTGAAATTTCAGCCAAAAGCTAGAAGCTATCGCTAAAATGAGCGCCCCCAGCTTTTGGCTTATAGCTTCTAACTTCTCACTTCTTAATTTTATCTTTTTTCTCCTTTTTGGTGTTTTTTTCTTTTTTTTCTCGTATTTTTTTGTATTGTCCGTGATAAGTGAACCTATATTTTTTATTTTTAAAACTTTTTAAATTTAATTATGCTAAAAAGTTTACAGTAATTATAGTGAATAGTCTTAAACAGTACTAAAAAACCCAAAAGCTATCAGCTTAACTCTAAATGAGCACTACGTAATAAAGAAATCCAAGGTACGCGATAGGAGCGCTGTCTCACTCGTAAGTGGTTGCAAGTCATCCTCACAGATTGGCTTGTTCAGATTGTGATCATCACTACTATCCCTTTGTTCTTGATTTGCATCCTGTAAATTGGGAGCATTGTCAACCAATGTTTATTCACCGTGAAAGATCGGGCCACTACAATGATTGACCTCACCACAAGGTTCTATCCACATCAGACGGGAGGCAATGGGGGAGAACGCATGTAGTGAGAGCTTGTGCGGACCATGCAGTGGCATTTGCAGTAGCAGCAGGAGGAGGCTGCACAAAAAGTAGTGAAACAACCCTAAAACTTCAAAAAAGAAAATATGAATTTATTTGAATTCTTGTTTGATCTTCCAGTCAAATCCCAGCCCTTGATTTCTGCTTCAAGATTCGTGCTCCCTTTTCCTCCTTGGTTCCCGCCTCCCCCTCCCGTTGGCGCCTGCCTGCTCCCCGCTTCCCTCCTCCCCCGCTCGGTCACCTCGCCCATGCCTTCGGCCATGCCCACTTGCCCCCTTTCTCTGGCGCCGAAGCTTCCCGTCACTCCTCCCGCGTCAGTGCTGCCACGGTGGCCCCCGCACCTCAGCGTCCCTGCCCCCAACCGTTCCTCGCTCCACCCTCACACCCTTTGGTCTCAATGCACCCCCGCCGTGCGACACCTCCCTCCGATCGGCCACGTGTCTTCGCCCACTCCCGGAGCCGCTCCTCCCCACCAACTCCTGCAGACGCCGTAGCACAACCAAGCATGGACGCCCTCACCTCGGGAAGGGGCTCCCTCACCCTTTCCCGTCGAGCGCCATCAGCACCCGTGCGCCTCCGCAGCTCCCCTCGCCTCTCCCGAGCTTTAAAATCAAATTGCCTTCACCCATGAGCTCACACCACTCCCACCTCCCTCCCCGAGCAAGCGATTGAATCCCCTTTCCCTCTAGCTCCCTCACTGCGCCCCCTGGTCCTGGTGAGCTCCGAAACCAAACCGTCGTTTTGTCCAGTGAAAACTCAATTAAACTCTGCTAGAGCACCACCTCACTGTCGCATACTCGAAGCCGAGCTAAATTTCAAGTGAGAGTTCGCCTCTTGGTCCCGCACCGTGCAACCTCTCTCCGGTTGCCACCCTCCTCGTGGACAGCTCAATTGAGCTATCCCTGAGCTAAACCTGCCCCTCCCCCGTGATCCCCTCCCTCCTTAGATGGTGAAACCAGAGCCGCCTTCACTTGAGAGTCTCCGAGGCCTTCTCGAGCCACCGCATCACCCACCATCTTCCCCTCAACCGGTGACCGCCACCTCAAATCCTCACCCCGTTCCGAGCCCAAAAATGGACTTACCTTCCCTTCCCGAACCAGTAGACACCGGTCACGGTCGCGGAGTCCTTCTCCCGAGGCTACTGTCATGTCCGGTTGGAGGAAGAAGAAAGCCCCAGGGGCGACGTGGCGGCATCCAAGCGGTTCCCAAGAAATCGAACGGCCGCCGCACCGAGCGTTTTTCTCCCGGGCTGAGCCACTCGCGAGCGCGCCGACGTGGCAACACCCCCACCCTCTGCGCGTGATCCGACGGCCACCCCGCGCAGCTACTCAATCCCAGGCCGCTTCGCTCGTGCAGTGGGCCACGCCAGACGGCCCAGTGGCCATTTTAAATCTCTCCCGCGCGCGCGCCGTTCCTTTTGGGCCGGGCCCGCTACTGTAGCATGAACAGTACACCCTTTCTTTTTCCTAGGGCTGAAAAATGCAAAAATACACTCTTTTGAATCGATTCGACGTCCCGAATCCAATTCCAATGCCCATTCCTCCAAAATCCACTTCCAAAAATTCCATCCCAACCCATTTGGCTATTTATTGCATTTTATTTCTGTTTTAGATTTTTATTTTTGTTTTTCCTAGCTTTTTTAGACACGAGCATGGATTGATTTTGGTTTTCTAGGTGTTTGCGTTAGTGCGCGAGGACTCTGAGGCGATTGTTCCAAGGCTTCGAACTGGCTTCCGAGGGTTATGAGATTTTTGAGGTTGCAGTTTCGCAAGGCAAGTTGCAAATCCTTGAACATGTTGAGCCCATAAATTCCGTATTATTTATTTATGCTATTTACATTACTGTTAATTGTTCAATATAATTGTATAAAATAAATGTTAGAATGACATGTGACATTTAGTTATGTCCTACCACCGATAAATGCCATGCTTTACTTTGAGGCCACATTCACTTTGACAAACTTAGGATTAATAAAATTAAAGTATTCATAACCATCGCATATATTCACATAAAATAACGAACTATCGGGTAGCCTGATAGTTCGCTGGTAAAATTGTTTTAAAAATGTTCTAAGGTAGGGCGAAAACCGTGAAGTGTCCTGATGTGGACGAGTCCACAACCCTGCCCTAGGGTGGAGGGTGCAGCATACGGGTGTCGATGCAATGTGTATCGGTTACTGGTTGTGGTTGGCAATCTCAGGAGAAAATGTAAGGACTAGACCCTTATGTTGAGTATAGAGCACAGTAACCGCTCAACCACAAGTATTGAACCATCAATCCTGGTCCGTTAACTGCTCACTTTAATTGAACCCCTACAGAAGTTTGGGGTGTGGTATGGGCGAGTTATCGTCGTACAACGATAGGTCTTCACAAAATTTGTGCGGTCGTTCGTGTTCCACATTGGCCCGTAGCCTATGGATACTCAGTTTGGTGAAGATTACAACTTACCAGGTAGAGTCTACATACTAATTTGAGCAACGAAAGATCTGGTTTTCTCGATTCAGTCGCACGCTAGCTGAGCGTGCCTTAACATTGGTAATTGAGAAATCTTGTGGGTAAAGCTGAGCAACTCTACAAAGTGAATTTAATTGTATTCGAATACACTGTGCTTCCGGTCAATGGAGCTGTGTTTGATGGGTGATTCCAGTAGCTAAGCATAAGTAGTTTTTTGAAGATTTAAATTGCTTAATTAATGAATTAATATTTTGAGACCCTATTTTCTTAATTAGTATTATGGTGTTATTGTTTTAAACTGTTTGCAAATAAAATTGCATCCACATAAAATAATAAAACCAATATACTCCCTTGTGACTTATTGAGTACTGTTGGTTGTACTCAAACTTGCTATAATTTCACCATTTCAGATACCAGAAGAAGAAAGCGCAATTCAAGTGTTCGCGTTTCTGTAGGTGTTCTCTTCGGTTCTTCTGAGTGTAAGCTATAATTTGGGCTTGGACGCCCATAAAATTGATAAAATTGACCACTAGGTCTTATTTCTGTCAAACTAACCCTTTTCAAATGTCCGTAAGCTGGCCCGATGCTCCTTCTGTCCGCAACAGAACTCCTAGGCTGTTGTGGAACGTACGGCGCTACTGTTCCAAAAAACGGGGGCGTTACAAGTAGTGCGTGTTGACAAACTAGCGTCATCTAGTTATCCATACATCAAATCAAATCAATATAACTAGAACGAAAATAATCACACAATAAGACAATGCGAAAGTAAATGAACAATTGACACAGAAGAAGAGAGAGCAAATATGGTGATCTTTTTTATTCCTATATTTTTTGTACAAAATACATAGTATCTCTCCTATATTTATACTACTAGATCCTATAGGGATTTTGGTATGATCCCACCTCTCCTTGGAGAAGAAATTGAAACTACATGGGGCCCACCAGGGCCAACCAATGCCTCCCTTAGGGAGTCAGTTTCCCAATACTCTCTCTTGGGCTAATACCATGATATGCGCATGTCTTATTAAAAACTCCTTCCAAAAACCAGTGAGAAAAAAGGAATAGAAAAAAAGAGTACATCGCATATACACAAATTGTATTCCACTAGTTGCTTTATTAAAAACCTTTATGTGAAAAAACTTCTAGTAAACTCACTAAGAGAAAAAGAGTATAACATTTTTTTATCTTCTTTATCATCTTTTGGATTACTATCCTTCCTGCATAGTATTTGACATTTCAAGGTCAAAATATATATACGGGCTATTATTTAGGGTAATGCTCCCCCTGAATTCTGCATATATCTAAATCACCTCATTCCATTGCCACGAACACATCTTTCAAAACTTAAATATTGGTAGGAACTTAGTGAAAAAATCTGTAAAATTTTCATAAGACTTAGTGTATAATATCTTCACTTCATCCTTTTTCTGGAGACCATAAACAAAGAATAATTTAAGTAATAATCACCAATTGATTCCTTTTAGGTGAATCAAAGTTAAGACTTTCATAGCCTAAATTACGATGGTTAAACTTTATCATAATTGCTCCCCCTCAAGACAACATCTGTTGGAATCTTCTTGTTCCATTGTCGTAATCATAAAAACAAAAGGTGAGTAAATCTACTAGATTATCTCAATATTTAGTTTTCTAGACACTTATCCCACTATTCTTCCTGATATTGTGAGAATAAAATAATTTGGGAGCAATGTGCTTAACACTTTCAAATAACCACTATTTCAATTTGCAACACCAATACTTATGTCTTTACAGAGGACTATGGGGGTAAAATTAGTTGCAATATCACATACTTTCTAGATATAACTTATCAAGCATCTTTATCTGGGGCTAAATACTTAGAAACTTTCTCTGAGTGTATTTCCAAGTTACAACCAACTGATATGTTCTATATATCTATAATAACTGGCTTGCACCACTACGGAGTACTATATATAACATGTTCAAATTTTAGCACTTAGGAGATTAATCAAATTGCCATTATCACCAATATACTTCAATATACTTGTATCTTCTTGATATTAGAGGATACCACCACTTCCACTATCTTCTTGACAGAGATGCACTTTATAAGTGTTTATGTGGTGCACTTTTGGTCTTATGGTTCCTCATTTCATTCTCTCAGGTCTACATAGTTCTTTGTCCACTTCTAGGGATTTACATAGTAATTGGTGTGATTTCATATATTGACTAGTCACCTATTGACGTATTCCTTCAAGGAAAATGCTCATTCTTTAGGTTGAGACTTGTTATTAAGTATGAGATTTATATATTACATTGCAATTTTATATCTTCTCATTAGGAATCTAGAATCCTTTGAGGATTTATGTGTACAGATTTTTAGAATTCTTTAACTGCATAACTTTCATTCATACCATTTGCTAGACATACTATGTAGCAGAATATATATTCATCCAGAATAGGAGAGTATCGATCTTTTACAAGGACCTATGAACCATCGTTGTTCACTACCTCATTACATTCATAATGATCCATTAGTCTAAACTTGCTAGTTTCAAGATACACATTTATCGATTATGGTTTAGCCTCAATTGCTTTCTTCATTTAACCCAATATGAACTCTTCCAAGTGTCTCTTGCCATAGACTTTGGTCTTGGATCTAGGTTCTCATTAGAAAAACTTTAGCAACATAGAGGCAACGTTGTCAACAACTATTCTTTTCTCCCATATGTTTATAATTAGAGGTTTTATTGGCTTTCCCTATGCCAACTACATGAGCATCACTTCCTGGTCTTTACACATAACAGTTCCACATTCCCAACATTATACTTTGCATGCATTTATGTTGCTAGGTTTTCATCTTCACGATGATTCTCTTTCTTCTGAACTTTCTGCTCAACCTCTTCGTGAGGTCACCTTCTAGGTGAATTCTCTTTAGGAGTCTTAAGAAATATTTAACCATTATTTGACTATTGTCATTAGACCATAGAACCTGCAGGTGTTTCCCACAAGATCTTAGATCATTGACCAACAAAATGGAACACAAATGTTGTAGTAGTTATGCTGAAATCAGGATGTCAACCCCTTGTTTAATCATATATGATTGAACAATTAACTACAGTTTTGTGTTTTGAATTATACAGAAGTATGTCCCATATGTATGTTAAGTCTAGATACTCATTTGGTATTTTGTGTACTTGATAAACATGAAACATGCTGATCTCTGAAAACATATGGAGTATTCAGCTTGTATTTTATATACCCCATACTGAAATGTAATTTGAATGCTTCATAGATAGCAACTAAGCAAGATGGCTTCCACACGATCTTTGGGCTCAATTTCACCAAATGCGTCTAATGACTAGACCAATGGAGCAACTAGCGAGAGGATTGAAGCATATCGAAAATGCCTGAGAGCCAAATGACCACCATAGAGGTTGGTCCAGTTGGGGTCACTCTATATCCCAAGAAAGCAACGGATGTATTCTGGACCACCTGTGGGATAGTTGCAAGGTAGCGGATCCCCATCACCACACTAAGCTGGAAGTCTTTGACACGTGAAGAGCAAGCGTAGCTTTGAGAGGAAGTCTCAAGGTCCTTCGAGATAGTAGAAGAAGTCTAGGGTATCGTGCAATAATAGGCATTCTTGGCGATAGGCGCAAGATTTGGAAGAACTTCAAGAGCACGCTTGTCACAAAGTACATGAACGAGGATAGGATGTCGTTCACGAAATAACCTTTCCTCCATCCAGATATATGGGATGCCTTTGTGGGCATAAACATGACCGTTGAATTCTAAGAAGAAAGCGCAACACACAAGGCAATCTAGGTCCAGAACACTCACACCCACAGACTACACACCGTTGGGTACATGGGTAAAATGCCACAATGAAGGAGCCAGGCGAGGAGGCAATCCTGTTGGAGGCGTATTCGTCATTTGTCAAGATCACAAACGAGCACGCCCGAAACTGGTTAAGAGTGAGGGTATCTTCCACGTCTTCAGGCGCCATATCCTTCAACAACCTGTCAGACCAGGAAGTGTCACAACCTTGATAAGATATCAAACTGCCTGGCTAGTAATACATCCATAACTTTATAGGAATTGAAATAACATGTTAGCCTCTTGCAGGAAACATTGACCGCAGAATCCTCCCAAGGCAATTTTCAGGCCATCAGGGAAATGGACATATTATCCACGGCCCCAGAAAACAAAGAGCACCTAGGTTGAACATGAGGTTGTGGGATTTATGTTCCCTGGGGGCAGGGAATCCCAGACGACTCTGACTCGTACAGGAGTCAGAAGAGATCGAAGTTCGAGTGCGAAGAGCACATAAAAGAGGATATTCATGTAGTATTTTTTTTAGGAAACTAGCATGTTTGGAGAAAAGGTTAGAGCAAGTGCTCAGCCGGTCATAAACTACCCATGTTATTGTGGAAGCCAGTCTACATCACCATCGGAGTATCTACGCGTACACACACCAATCTAACCAAAGCGATGCTCGACTTCCGATCAACGAAATTCAGGTAATGTATATCTCTCGAATGCATCAATGATAGACCTATAGGATACCTTAGCTAATTGCATATTGTTTTGTAAGAGCCCACGCCCTGCAAGCTCTAAATAATGCTGGTTGAGTCCATTCCTATTAAGGCTAAGCGGAGATGGCATTTCCATGCCAGGAAGGGACAATGTTGCACGGTGCCCAACTGGCACAGGGTTACGCCAAGATCCAAGTGGACATGGTACATATCCATTTCATGGTCGTTCCGCTAGAGAAGCCTCCGAATGAAGACATTATAACGCAAGTGAATATCATGCACACTTTAGGCCTAGGAGGGACATCACCCTGAACCCTACGGTACCACGATCTCTACATGACCATACCTCTCCAACAAAACCCTCAATGACTCCATCTCAACCTCCACTTCAAAAGGCCATCTTATAAGCTCCTGTAGAGACGATGCCAAAAAAATAATAAAAATGTGCCGAGTCATCTCTTGAGAAGACGTATCACAGGTGAGGCACTAAGACCAAATCAAAAAATATTAAGGTGCCTCACAAGCCCGGGACATTCTCCCTCATAATGCCATTGGTCCCTAGCACACTACTATTCCATCTTAGAATGGGTTGTGAGAGTTTGCATGCCTGGTACATACAGAAGACCAACAAGCAGAGGATAAACTGGCCTACTGGATTCACCATCAAATACATAGAGAAGCATTTCCTCCATGACCCAGGATCCTTCATCATGTGCTTCGATGACTTATTTGGACTATTCAACCTCGGTGCCCATGACGTCTACTTCTATAATGTTGGAAACTGTAAGTGTGTACAATCAAATTCTATATTTACATAATACCAATAAATATTATAAGAATCGGTGGATTTCCTTAACCCATACTTGATCTCTAAGCAATGCATCATCTAAAATGCATCCTACGTCGATAATTACATAACAACAGGATTGCTTGCTCAGGGCGATAAGGACTACATACTGGTGTCCTACATCCAGGGGTAAGTGCTTCACTACTTATTATATAAATTTTATTTGTACTTTATATACAACACAAACTCAGATTTAATGACTATAGTGACATACAAGAGTAAGTGGCACTAGAACCTTATAGTCATTGTACCAAAGTAGAACAAGGTAATATACCTTGATTCCCTACTCAAGAATGACCACAACTTCATCCTTGCACAATAAACAATAGACACGTATGCTCATTTCCTCTATGCATAACTCTATTGCAGATTTTTCTTCATTTGCAATGACCGAGGATAATTTTTTTAGAACCACGTAGATCGTTCAATGCTTATGTTACCAAGGGAGGGTGCAATACCCCAGCTATTTATTTCCAAAAATTAGAAAAAAAATAATTTAATTTAAAATAAAACAATTGGTTTTGGTTGTCTGAAATTTTAAAAATCGAATTGCATGTTTTTCTGCTTAAAAAAACTTATTTTGAAAAGTAATTTAAGTAAAAACATAAAGATATTATTAAATAAAAGATATTTTTAATTTCTACAAAAAAAACTTATTTCAATTGAAGTATTTAAACTTATTTGACATCTATTTGAATTTTTTGTGTTTTTTAGAATTTAAAAATGAATTTTAAGATTAAAAAGTATTTTTAGAGTAAAAACTAGATACCAAAATAAATTGGAAATATTTTTATAAGTCTAGAATAATTCCAGGAATTTTTCTGAATTTCTTGGAATTGTTGGACTTTATTTGCTATTTTCTAAATTTATTTGAAAATCTCAACTTTCTGAAATCTAAAAATAAAAATTTCAAAATCTCCATTTCCTTTCCGAGCAGCCACGTGGATGGTTAGGATTTCATCCTACCACCACGCGGTGCCATTCCCGTGCGCCCGTGAACCTTCCTCGACTCCAGCACGATGGCCAGGATTTTCCTAGCTGCCACGTGTTGGCCATCCAGGCTAGCCACTTCCCCGCCAACCTCTTTCTTTCCTTCTCTCCACCACCTGGGGCCCACTAGCCAGCCTCCCCTTCCCTTTCTTCCTCCTCCCTTCTTCCTTCCACTTTACCCTGCCCCCTCCCCCAATTACCGCCGCCATCGTCGCCCCGGTTTCCCCTCTTCCCTCTCTCTCTCTCTCTTCCGTGTGATTCGCTCCCCTTCTTTCCCCGCACAGCACGTGCCCGTCTCCTTCTCCATTCCCCGCGCTATTTCCGCTTTCTCATAGCAATTTCCGTCGGCCCTCGCCATCTCCAGTGATCAAATGGCACTGGCTCCACCCTCTGCTCCCCAATAAAATCCCCCTCGGCATCCTCCACTCTCACTTCACCCCGTTACTCTTCCATTTCTCCTCCCGAGGCCCAAGCCCTCCCCGCACCGTGCTCCTCCTTCTTCCAAGCCGACGATACCTTTGGCGAGCAATTGCGAGCCGAGGAGGCCACCCTGAGCCTCGGTGTCAGCACCTCAGTCACCCTCGTGCGGTCACCATCCTCTTCCACCCCTCCTCCAGTTGTCTGTGCCATCGGAACACCGCGCCCGTCGGAGCCAAGCACCATTACCGCTTCTTCTCCGCCAATGGCCACCTCCATACCCACCAAAGCTTCATAAGCAAGTGAGGCAAATTCCCCACGGTCCCCTCTCCCTTCTCCGCCTCTTGCCCAACCCCACCATGAGCCATAACATCGGTGACCCTTGGGTTTTACACACGGCCACCGGCCGGTGAAGCCATGTCAGATGGCACAGCCGACGTGGACGCCACTTGGCCGCCACCCACGCACCACCTCGACACCGAGCTGCCACACGGCATGCCACGCCAGCGTGCGCCACCTCCTCCCTTGATCATTTGGACCGGTCTAGACGTCCCTCATGACTGATTGGATGATCCGAATGACCCTCTTGCCAATCGGATGGTCTAGAAGTCCTCTTTGGCAATGAAGACCTACTTCCAGGAGGTCGACGAGATCCAATATCCTCAAGGCTTGGATGATATCGATGAGTTCCTCCTGAGCCCCAAGCTCTCTCCATTTAGAATCTAAGGCGAATAGATAGCGCTTGGAATACCACTGATGTAATAGCACAAGTTTTTTTTTCTAAAAAAATAAAAAACAATAAAATATTAAATAACTTAGTTTAAAATAAAAATCAAAGTTATTTGGTTGCTTAAAATTTTAAAATTTTCGCTAACCTAATTTTCTGCTTTAAAGAAAAGAGTCTTTCTGTAAAATAAAAAAATATTTTATAAAGAAAAATATCTAAATTTTAGTTGGAAATATTTTTATAAGTTTAAAACAGCTTTAGAAATCTCTATGATTTTTTTCTAAGATTTTTAAGTTTTGTTTGTAATTTATTGTATTATTTTAAAGCTAAAAAAGAAAAATATTTTAAAAAATTAAAATAAAAGTCAATTAATTCTGAAATTATTTTATTTGGTCTTTTCAGGTTCCAAAGATTTTTTAAAAAAATTGACATTTTTCTAATTTTTTTCTTTTATCTCTCCTCCCTATTCCCTTCTTCCTCCCGTAACGTTCAGGCACATGAACATAGAGCCGCCATGGCATTTCATTGAGCTCTCTTCAACCCTTCATAACTTTTGATTTTCTCAACGGTTTTTTATGAAATCAATTGCATTCAACTCCTCTCGTCTAACTCTTCCATTTCCCTACCGTTTCCCCCTCATTCATTAGCAGTTTTGCGAGAAATTAACCCATGTCATTCAAAGACATGGTTACTTGATCTCTCTCCTCGGACCTTCTTAGGACCTTTAAAAGGGAGCACCGTGAGCCCTTCCTCATCCTCACTCAACCCCGAAAATCTCAAGTCCTCACTCCCTTCCTCTTGGTCGCAATCGAAGTTCTTGTTTCATCATCCAAGCGTCGTTCCTTGGCCTATTGGATTGCCTACAGTGGAGCCCCACCACTTTTGACCACACCGTTGGCTTCGCCTCGTTGCGTTCTACGTGATGCTCCCCTCTCCTTCGCCAGAACTTCGCCAAAACTTATACGTAGGCCAAATCGGGTCCTCGTTCCTCACGTCGCCGCCGGCCGACCGTGCATACCCGACGAAAACAAAGATGGGCATCATGTTCCCCACACTCTCCTCTTCGTTTCGCCGTAACTCTCGCATGTTAACTCCACCCCGTTTGCCCGAAACACCGATGTCAGCTCGTCGGCTGCCTAAAGGCTTCTCCGCTGCGTTTCACTAATCCGTTGGCCGAACCGTCTACGCCGTTGAGTTCTTCTCGATGCGTTCTACATCGTTCTCTCCTCCGTTTGTCCAAAAACCTCCCACAAATATTTGCGTCCAACACCTAGCCATGGCCGCAAATGGCATTTCGTATCCCTATCTGTCCAGGGATGCTTTCAACAATCCGTTCACGTTAAAACGTGCCAAACCATTCAAGGAGGCTACGTTTCAAACGGTTTTGAATTCGCCTCACCAAACAAAAAGATATTGAGTTTTTTGTTTTCGGAACCGACGTCATTCAAACGACGATTGTGTCTCCTCTGGTGAGTTTTCGGCTTAGCCGATAATTTTTCTAGTCTCGTCTCACCGCGTTCTAGGCCGTGCTCACCTTACTTCTTCATGTTCTATGCTCGAAAAATTATTCTTCTCTTCAACCCTATGTCTTTGGCGCCGTCCACGTCGTTACCGTGCTCCGTTTGACATATCGTCACTTCCCACATGTGCCTCGGGTCCTTAGCAACTTATTTTGCTAGTTGGCTTTACCTCCCGGGTCTTTCCTCACCAATGCCACAGCCAAAACACCAAAAGCTACTTTTCCGCGTAGGAATATTCCTGATTTTTCTTTTTTCAGGATTTTCTGATCCACTAATTTTTCAATCGCTCGTTCTCCTCCGTCCGAACTCCGAATCAAGTGATTCAAATTTCTAAATTCATATAAATTCTTAATCTATCTTCCAGTATATATTTTATAATTTTTCGATTTTCTCGATCGGCCCTTGGCTGAGTCTCATCACCATCGGAATGCTGTCGCCACTGCCGCCCGAGTTCCGCCATCACTTCACCTCGCCGCCGACCACCTTCCAGCCACTTGTGGTATTGCACAAGAGAACCAATGCACGCCTCACTGTCCTTTCTCTCTTTTGCGCCCCTCGCCAGCCGTCATCGCTCACCGAAACTCCGATGGACTGTTAGTCCCCACGCGCCGAGCCACCTCAGTGCCACCTCCTCTCTTTTCCCATTCGGATGGTTCAAACGTTCCTTTGACCATTCAAACTAGTCCAAACTTCTTTGTGTATCATCACCGTTCGATTCCCATCTAACGGCCTCCACTAAGTCTTTCCCTTCTCTTACCCACTTAGCAAGCCACGTCTGCATCCGACCCATGTGGCGTGCCACGTCAGCACCTAACCACTCCCGACCATTCTCTAGAGCTTTCGACCATCGACTACAGATATTCAACCACATTGTGCTTTCTGACTGAAGCCTTCCACCATAACTTTCGACCACCTGAAGATTCACCCAATATAACTACTGCAACCACGGTGTAAACTCCAATCCATTCGACCATAATTGTTTTTCTGACTACGGTTGTTCACGACCACAGTCACTCCCAACCACGGTCGTTCATTGCCGTCCCGACCACTCGACTCCGACTACTCTTAGTTTTCGACCACTATAGTAATCATGACTGCTATAGTATTCTTCGACCACGGTACAATTTCGACTGGGTCTTCGACCAAATTTATGACTTCAACTTCACCCATACTTGGAGTCTCTGTTTTCAACTTCGACCTCCACAACTTCAACAGTCGATTCGACCATGGTTTCGACCATACACAAATATTGTAGCTTCCGACCACTTTCTCTTCACAAATAAAATAATTCCAACAATTCCTTTTATTCATTTCTTTGGAATTCAAACCATCAGAAGTCGTTCTCCTTCGTCCCAACTCCTTTTGGACCCATCCAAATTCCTAAATTCATATTATATCTCCTAGTATATATTTCATAATTTTTGGATTTTATTTAGATTTTATTTGAGTTTAATTTGTTCTGGCTTTTCGCGTATAGACTACGGCTATTTCGGAGAGTATAACTTTGGCGAACCTCAACAAACTTCAGAGCAAGACAAGTTACACCTTTGATCATATTGCTCCCAGTAATTTAAATTATTTATGTTATTTTTAAAATTATTATGCATGCGTACTTTTATTCAAGTCTAGTTTAAATTCAATTTAAATTCTAGTTATACCTAAATCCTTTGTGTATGGCCAAATTTGATATTGAACTTTCTTATGCCTTGTCACCTTAGATGAAAACCTAGTTAGTACAATAGTATTGACTAAAAATTTTATACAATTGCTTAGCCATGCTTAGAATGATTTAAGTGAGAATATTTGTTTCACTTCAGAACGCTGATTTTCTAAAATGTATTCTTGACTTTGGTGAGTCAAGAAGGTATATGAATGTTGATTGTCAAGCACAGGGGGTATGTATTGTTAAGGACCGGCCTGTGACCTACTGTTGCAAAGCCATATCGTACTACCACAAGACTAGTATGAGACAGTCTTAACTGACTAATTTGTGAAGTCCCAACTTTGGTTTCGCTATAGGTTTAATGTGAGCGTGGCGTAGGCCATAAGAAATCTCACATAGCACAAAAAGGGGCTCTAACTTGTGGATTCAAGTTATGGTGAAATCTTAGTGGCGACGTAACTAAGTTGAAGGTTTAGCATTGTAAACGCCTTGTCATGATCTTCTCGTCGTACACCAAAAGAAGTGTGCTTATCCGGTGGCAATATGGGATGATCATGTCTTGTGGGTAAAGCTGTACAATCTCTGCAAAGTGTATAATCTATCCTGGATAGCCGTGTCCACGGTTATAGACAAGCGGAGTAAAGTTTTTTACGGATTAGACTTTGGTTTTCAAAATGGTTTATAAAAAGGCTTATGGATGGAGATTTTTAAAAAAAAGCATATGGATAAATAGAATTCGTATGATATCTTTTGGAAAAGATGGACCAGGTGGGATACCTATGAATAGGTTGGTGTTTGGTCAAAGTCTGCACTAACGATATTATTTTGTTAAATTACTCTTTCTATCTATTGTATCAAATTCAATTTTTTAATCTATTTACTGTATTTATTTTAATTCTATTTTTACGCACAAATAACCTATTATGCCTTCCATTGTCAATCCTTATGCATGCATGAATTCTGTTAAACCTCCTAGTGTAGCTTGTGGAGTAATTTATGTACTCATGTTGCTTTATTCACTATTTTCAGAAAAGGACTTCATCAACTTCGGTGAGAATAACGACGAGTAGGACACGTCTTAAAATCATTCGCCTGTGGGTAGGCAGGATGGGTTGCTGCTTTATGGTTCTTTTTCTGCTGTTTATATTTAATTTTGGTTTATGGACCATTGATGTAAACCTTGGCCATCAGGCCTATATTTAGTTAATGAATAAATGTCATTGTGCATAATATGAATCTTTGTTATCCACTGTGTGCACTAGCTTGATCCTGGACTAGTGCAATTTACACAGAAGATCCAGGAGTCGTTGCTCCGAGGTCCGACAACTGACAGATGTGATTCAAGAAGATGTCCTAACGCTGCCACTGTCATGGAAGATCAAGAACTCAGAGATGAGAAAGATGTTGCCTTGCCCCCACATGTTCTACAGCATGGCGCCATTGATGGACCCAAGACGACTCCAGCAAGACCTTTGCCTTCATCATCTCGGTAATCTCATATTGCTGTGCTCTGACATTGAGATGTTTTACTGCTATTGCCATCTTGGACCTCATGGGTATGCATGTCAAATTGCCAAGTATATCAGATTACAAAGCTTATTGGTACCATGCAAGTTTTAGTACTACTGCATTGCATCACTAAGGAAAGAGATTCTATATTTCTAATGCATAAATGGATAGCCTATTTTTTTAGAACTTTACATGAATAGATGTTAATTCTCAAGTTAGATAGCTCTTTCAAAGAGCAATTGACTCAATTATGTCGTATTAGGTGTTGATGCTGCTATATATAAATTTAGAAATAGATAACTGAGCATAAAATGTTGTCAACCAGTGAGCTTATGTTTAAATGCTCTGCTTGTTGCGCACACGAACAGGAACATAAGAGGATTATTCTTCTAAGTTCTATCAGTGTTATACCTGAGTTAGTTAGTATGTGGGCATATTGTGATATTGTCCTTCTACGTTCTAAAACTGTTGTTTATACAATAGCTTAGCTAGGTTTTGAGCTTCTTGATTTGAATTTTGTGCTACTCTCAAAACACACCTTAGCTTCTTAGAATTGCTCCATGAGAGTTTTTATATTGGCTATAAGCCCACTGAAACTGCATGGAGATGTGATTTGATATTGAGCTTCCTACCACAAAGCTCAATAGAAGGATGGTTCTTTCAACTAATATTTCATAATCTTACACTATGTGTTACCAAAATTAATTGAATACTTTTCTGGTTTAGATATTATTATTTTTTAAAGTTTCCTACTGAAACCTTCTGGGTTTCCTTGCAAAATGGCTCGCCACATCATTGGGAAAACCACAGACGTCCGATGTTGTTCAAGCGCCACATAAGCCAGCAAATCTAGTTGTTTCCCCACCAGGGCAACATAGCAACCAAACTCTTCGAGAAACACCCAAATGCTTATCCACACTCCCCCGTTCATTTCATTTTTACAATCCAGTCCTCAGATGTCCATCGACCACACCACCTTGACAAGGTTGCTGTGGTTTGTTTTTCTTTCAATTTACATATAACAAATAACCTATCTTAGTTTCTTGGTAAGAAATCTGAAATTTTCTTTCCTCCCATGTGAAGCTCCCATTCATGGCTTTGGTTTTTGGTTTGAAGTGGAGTTCAACAGGCTTGCAAAGTCTTCTCATAATTATTCTTCCAATTCGAATCCACTTGATATTATTCAAAAGAAAAGGCATCGAGGATCTGGCACAGTTCTGCTATCCACAACCCCAGAGGATGAGCCAACCCATTGGCAACAGGTTTTGGTTTATTAACATGTTCTTTTCCTTAATGAAACACTTCACTTATTCGATTATATAGTAGCCCCAGAGGATGAGCCAACCCATTGGCAACATGTTCTAGTTTCTTAACATGTTCTTTTCCTTAATGAAACACTTTACTTATTCAGTTATTCCTTCTCTTTATGGTATAATATGCCCTGTAGAAGTGAAGCAGGATCAAATTATAGAAGGCTCTGTAACAGTATCCCAGAATAAGAAGAACCCACGTTTTCTGAATATTCATAGAGTGCTCGTAAGTTCTTGTGTCTGTACTTCTATAGTTTTATCCTAGCATATGCTAATTCTATTATGTTGACCAAAGCAACACAGTTTCTCAATTGATATCTTGTTATCATCTGAGTTTTCATGGATTCAAATTTGGCCAGCTATACAGAGTAATTAAATTCCTTACGTGCTATACTGTTTGTAGTTTGTGTTATGTTGTTTGGAAGTACCAAATTAGCAGTCCATATAGTCAAATTCAGAATTACAAGAATGAATAACTACATATGCTGCCTACTTGTGTCATAAAATTTCATTTATGGAGCATTTGTTGGATGCAAATTTGCCATAGAGGCTTGGAGCACTGGAATGCCCTTCCAGCTATTGGATTAAGACTTACATGGCTTAAATTAGGAACAGGTTAACATGTCTTATAACTAACCATGATTTGATCTGAACTGTCTATGCACCAATCTGACAAGTTGCAAGCCGTTCTGTGGTATTAAGAATGTGAAGCTTTCTATCAAGTTTGAATGCGGATTTGTGTAGCGCTGTAGCTTGGTTTGGTTGGATGTGAGCCTGACACCTCAGGATTACTTGGTTTCAGTTTGAATGTATGAAACTTGATATAGATTAGGCCACCTGATAATAGGTCTAAACCATATTAGCCCATTTCGTAACCAAGCCTAGGTAGGGTTTGAACACTGAACTCAACTACCTTTGTTTTCTCTTACATGTTGTCAAATGCAATGTACCTGAGCATACTAGCTCGATTGTGGTTCTCTTTCGTAATGATTTCTAATTTTGGTTGGATTAGCCTGTTCCATAGGTGATGTTAATTTTGGTTGGCGCAACTCGGGCTGACAGTTCCGTGCACATGACGTGGTTGTACTGTACCTTTGTAGATGGATGCAAGATGAATTGAGGTCCCTTCTTGATTTTTCATTCATGTATTTTTTTGTGATGAAAACATATTATATCTTGTTAAGATAAACACTTAGTGTACTCTTTTACGTAGTAGCACTGAGCATCCATTATAACTACAGTTAGAACACAAACCACCAAATAAGCTACATGGCAAATGGTAAATCAGTTTGTGTGACAGAACACAAATTTGGCTTATATGTTTTTTCTGTAGCAGCATATAGGCATTAAACTATATATTGTTATATAACAGTGTAGACTCTTATATATCTATTAATTTTGCAATATGATATGCATGAGGATATATGCATCTTGCTCATTGTTGTCTCTTATTTTTAATTTTTGGAGTGATATGGATTCCAGTATTTTAAAAACTTTTGTTTTCAAAATGCTAGTATATATGTGAGCTCTATTTTTTGTTGCAATACGCAAACACAAAATTACTTATTAAATAAAAGAAGTGGAAGCCAAAATTTAACTTAAAAAACGAAAAGAACGGGAAACGTGCACTATTCGCCGTCAGTTTCGACAGGTCCGTTTTTTCCTGTGGCCGACAACGAGCCAGCGAGCCGCCCGGAAGCGCACGCGTACGGCGGCCTCAGGTGAAAGCGCCGCGCGGCTGATCCACACGTCCCCGGATACTCTGGAAGCGTCGCTGACGGGCGGGCCCTGCAGTGGGATGGCCCGCACGTCAGTGTGGTCGGCGGAGCGGAAGGGCCGTGGCCTCTCCACGTAGCGGGGCTCCGCGCCTTCGGATGGCGCCTCCGAGTGCATGGTCTCCGGGGCGGCCACGTGGGTGGGTCGCAGGCCGTGGGATCTCCCCGTGTTGGATGGCTGGGATCCCGCGGCTAAAACCCCAAGGACGAATCGGGCACATCGCTGGAAGCTGTGTTTTCAAGATAAGCCCATTTTGTATAGCACTATTACTTGTCAGCCCGTTTGCAGGTGTACTTGCCGTGTATAGGGACTGGAGTGTTAAGCAATAAGGGCTTGTTTAAAATACATGTACCTTTGGAGGGTAAAAAGTTCTCTCTAGCAGCTTGGTCCATACAAGGAAGGATGGAGGAGGAAGAGAAACAGGAGATAGGGAAGGTGTAGAGCCGAGCTCACACGAATCTCTTCTTCCTGGGGCTAGAGAGAGAGGCAGAGATAGAGAGAGAGAGAGGAGAGAATGCAGGAGCAGGCGGCGAGCTCGCGGCCTTCCAGCAGCGAGAGGTCGTCCAGCTCCGGGCAGCACATGGAGGTCAAGGAAGGCAAGCAAGCGCCGGTTCAATTTTATTCTTTCCTTAAATGCTGTTTAATTTGGTTCGGTTCTTCAAACTCTTTTTGCGCTATACTTTTCGATTGGTGTTCTTTGGGTTCGAAATGTTGCGTCTTGCGACGTGACTTTGGTTGTCTTGGGAAATCCATGTTCTGTCCTTGAAAAGTTTGAACCTTTGGCACCTGTGAGGTGCTCTACGTGTCTAGAATTCTGAAGAGATTTAATTTTTTTTCGTGCTACAAGAGCTTGATTTGTGAACTGAGATGGGCTTTGGTTGAGCTGCAGGGATGGAGAGCGACGAGGAGATAAGGAGAGTGCCGGAGCTGGGCCTGGAGCCAGGCGGCCTTTCCACGTCTGGCAGGGAGGCCGGCTCGGCGGCCGGCGGCCCTGAGCGCGCCCAGTCTTCCACGGCGCAGGCCAGCGCGCGCCGCCGCGGACGCAGCCCCGCGGACAAGGAGCACAAGCGCCTCAAAAGGTGCGAGCTTGATAACTGAAACTACTACTACTAGTAGTAATACTAACTTAGGTGCAGTTGGTGTAGCAGTACACTTGTTTCATCGATCACCCGTGGCTGTGTGGTAGTATATACTCCACTTTTCTAGGTTGATACGATAGTACGGGATTCAGTTTGCTATAGAAGAAAGCGTACTCATTTGTTGAGAGAAAAAATTGTCATGTTTGGATGACAGTGTGTGTGTGATCATGCTGTTTTGGATTCAGTGGTGGTCCTCGTGGACCATGCATGTTGAATCCATATTATTGAGTTGCGTGCATCAACTATTTCACCTAAAAATTTAAGCTGATAAGGAAAGATAGGCAATTCATTTATACTTCAACACTCTTTACACATGTAAACTCGCCCAGGTCTAAAGCGTGAAATAGACGTAGATTGTAATTATTTTTTTTAATTGCACCAACCGGGTTTTGAACTCAATACCTCTTGACTCTGATACCATATTAAGTTACATGCACCAGACAATTCACCCAAAAGCTTAAGTTAATAAGGAAATACTGGTAATTCACTTATACTTTAATACATGTCATAGCTAGATCCCTTTTTGTTGAGTTCAGATAATAAAAGAATGCTTGTGGAGCTAGATGCTTAGAGCGTCATGCGCAGATACATAGGCTGCAATGCGATTCGAAATGCCGAGGTTGCTAAATAAGATGGTTGGATTATGTTGCTGATTCTGATCAACTTTGTTGAAATAGTGTTGAAGCAAAGAGAGATCTTGAATTTAAAGCCTGCTTGAATCAACGTGGTGGATTATATATCTCTGTAAAGGTTTGCTCCTTGCTTTCAGGATTTGGATGTGGTGTGAGTGCCCTACTACCTGCTCATCTAATTTGTTAGGTGGATACAAGTGGGGTGGAGTGGGGATAGGAAAGTGGAAACAGTTTTGGACGTATACAATATATGATATCTCACTATTTGTACTACAGATCTTATGACATAATGCACCTTACATCAAGTCAGTTTCTGAGCCTTTTGACATAAGTGAAAGTGTTGTCTTGTACTCTCTTCAGTCACAAATACATGTCATTTGGGGATACGTGCAATCGAACTTTTGAAACTTTATGTATCCATATCTTTTTAAATATTTATGCTTGTTACATGAAAATCATATATATAAATTTGTCTCAAAAAGTACTTTCATAATAAATATTTATGCTTGTTACATGAAAATCATATATATAAATTTGTCTCAAAAAGTACTTTCATAATATTATAATTTTATTAGGTTTTATAAATGTATTGCAATAAAAATTAGTGGTCCAAGTGGCATTTTGGGGACCGTGTCAATATCAAAAATGACATGTATTTGTGACAATTAAGGAGTATTTGCATCAGTATAGTGTGCCATCATTGTATTAATGGTTTTTAAGACATGCAACTTAGTCAGTTATTCCATTAACATGAATTACATTAGTACCTTCCCTAAATAAATGATATTAGTACCACTGGAATGGATAAGCATAATATTTCAACTAAGATTTTAGTCGGTATGCTACTGTAATATTTTATTTAAATTAATGTAACAAACTTATTTTTTAAACATACCAAATTATGAAACATCTTTTGCTTTATTTTTTGGATTGGTGCTAGATACTTGTATTAATATGACTTGTATGTGAATTGAGAATATGAAATTTGTCTAATTCAAAAAATATTTGCTAATTTACCATTCTAAAGTTCTCTATCCTAGGATCTCTCCTTTTGAAGTGTGCATGTAATTAATGTACTACGGTTCTAGTCTGAAGTCTTGAATATGGGTTGATTGTACGTTTGTGGCCTGCAAAGGTTGCTGAGGAACCGGGTATCAGCACAGCACGCAAGGGAGAGGAAGAAAGCTTATTTGAATGATCTGGAGGTGAAGGTGAAGGACTTGGAGAAGAAGAACTCAGAGCTGGAAGAAAGGCTCTCCACCCTGCAGAATGAGAACCAGATGCTCCGACAGGTACAGTTCTTTTGCTTCTCATGCACTGGTTGCGAATTTTTAATTTGGCAGTACAACTTTATACACTGTTAATATCAATAAGTTCTGTCTATTTTGTTTATTTGTTAAGCGCCATTGACCATGATCACAAATGTTTCATAGATTTGTTATACATGTAATTCATATTTCGTATCCTTTTTTGTTTACATAAAAATCGAAACTGTTGTCTGAGATGATGCAGAAGCAGAACTCATTGTTTGGATTCAGTTACTCCTCTAGTGCTAGCTTTATGCACCAGCAAGAATTAATTACTTGGATTCTATGTGATCATAGAAAGTTGGAATTATATCATTATTTCGGAAGTCAAAAGCTTTTGCTTGCCACATATCAGTGGCCACTAGTGGTGTCATGCATAGATAAAACATGTTCTGAATGAGTTGTTCTTTCCTTGTGCAGATACTGAAGAATACCACTGTAAGCAGAAGAGGGCCAAGTAGCAGTGCTAGTGGAGAGGGCCAATAGCACAGAGTATGACAGCAAGTAGTACACTTTAAGCTCGAATATGCCTACGTTAAATTGATCCCGGAACATACCACGTATGGGACTTAATTTGGTTGGAGGTTTTCTGGCCGAAGGTGAACCCCATAAACTGGGGTGAAGAGCCTGTGCAGATCGTCACAGATATCCCATATACTCTGTGATTTCATGTTAAGGACTGAATATGTCGCTTCGTTAACAGTTCAGAAAATAGTTGTGGAATGGTTTAACATATAATATAGTATCATTTTGGGGCATGTACAAGTACAATTCTATTAGGCTATGTGGATGGTCGTGAATAAAATGATGATGAATAATTGATATTTGGATTTTACGTTTGTAAAAGATGTCGGTCAATTGTAGTTGAAGGTTCCTTGTTTGAGTGGTTTTATTCTGCTGCGATTGGTTTTGGGTCGAGCGGTTTTTGGATGCATCAAGAAGGTTCGGACTAGTCCGATCGGGATAAGTGGCATCGAACGATAGTCGAGTAGCGAATGCTTTGCTTCAAGAAGGTTCGGATCAGTCGATAGGTTAAGTGGCATCGGACGACTGACAAGTAGCGACGGATATCGAATGACGCTTTGCTCCAAGAAAGTTCAGACCAGTTCGATCGATCAAGTGGCATCGGACGATTGTCTAGTAGCGACAGACATCGGACGATGCTCTGCTTCAAGGATATTTGGACTAGTCAGAATGGATAAATGACATCGGACAACCTTCGAGTAACACCATAGCATCGGACGGCTTTCGAGTGGCATTGGAGGATCCACGTACTTCGACCACGTCCGACTACGACCACGATCAGCTTCGACCATGGTAGGTAAGTGTAGATTTTGCAGTTTGGTTCTCAAAGTCATAGATGTTGTAGTTTGCTTCTCGTAGTCTTTGCGGTTGCTTTCGAAGTCGTGGACTCACGCATCGCTTTCAACTCGTAGATTTTGCAGACCGCCTTCTCAAAATCGTGGACTTCACAGACTTCTTTCTCAAAGTTGTAAATTTCGTAGACTACTTTCTACTCATAGTCTTTGCAAACTACATCTCGAAGTCGTAGACTTCGCAGACTATTTTCTACTCATAGTCTTTATAGACTGCTTCTCGAAGTCATAGACTTTGTAGACTACTTTCTACTCGTAGATTTTGCAGATTGCCTTCTCGAAATCATGGACTTCACAGACTTCTTTCTCGAAGTCGTAGATTTCGCAGACTGCTTTCTACTCATAGTCTTTGCAGACTGCTTCTCTAAGTCATAGACTTTGCAGTCGATACTTGTAGACCTCATGGTCAGTATGAGTACGTCAACTCTTGATATTTTTGAGTATTTGTGTTTGGCCAGCGGTAGAACTAGTTGGTTCATAGTTGTCGGTGTTCGATGTGTAGTACTCAGTAGTCGGAAGGATTCAATACTCGATAGTCAGAAGAGCGGTACTCAGAAGTCAGTAGTGATAAGGAAGTTTTTGCCGAGTGTTTTATGCGGAGTCATGGTAATTCCTGATTACTTGTGGTTTTCAAGTATGAATTGAGATAATGGTCATAATGAATTGTCTAGAAATGTTTTATTAGAAGCGATAGATCATGTGGTCGTGGGTGACTCTGTTGATGACTTGGGATGAGCCAGATTGTGGTTGTGGATTGTTTCAGATCTTGTCTATGGACAAACAAGGGTGTAAGTGTGTGTGTGTGTGTGTGTGTGATGATGATGATAACGGTCAAGTTGGGAAGAACTTATGCCAGAAAAATATTTCCTTGGTCTTTGTATGTGTAGGAGAGTGTAGAGATGACCATGGTTAGTGACGAGAAGGATCGGGACTAGGATAGGGAGATCTGAGGTCCAAACGGTTGAGAATGTCATGCGAGATGATCGGGCTAACACTAACGCATGTGAAGATCAAAAGTGGTGATGCGTGAAGAAACTACAGGCCATGTGTTCTAGAGGCTTCGACACGGTTGTTGATGGGGCGTGATGAAGATACAGAAGGTGTGATCCTGGATGCTTCGTTACGTGTTGAGTTTAGAGTTGTGGATGGAGTCCATGACTCAGTAAAGATAAAACCCGTGTTTGAAATGGTTTTGGGTCCCTTGATTTGAGAATGAGATATGATCTCATGTTTGTGTTTTGAGTTAGACATGACTTAGAACTCTAGCATATAAAAGCAAGTCCAAGGCTCCGTGGATGGAGCAACCTAGTTGAGGAGTTAGTTGTGGTAGGCTTTTTATGCTAGGTCTTTAGATGTACCTGTGAGAGTATTTTTTGTAAACATATGAGAATATAGCAATAAAGAAATTCTCGAGTCAATCTGATTCATTGTGAGTTGAAGATTTTGCAATTCTTTGGTGTAAAGGGATATTACAACATCGACCTCATATAAAGAGGATTACTGCAAGCAATCATATAGAAGTCGTAATGACATAAGGTAAAAGAAATCATTTTTCTTCTAGTTTGATATTTGTTTTCTAGGTGTCGAAAAGCAGAACTAATCATTCACCCCCTCTGATTGCGCCATACGGTCCTACAAATTCAAACCATTTCGCTGCATATCCTTCTGGAATTCTGTGATCGTCCATACATATGCATATTCTTCTGTATCTCAATTTCACCTTTCATTTTCAAGGCGCTGCAATCTGCTTCTTGGGTGTTAAGAATTTCCATGGTACGGTTGCAGTGATAGTTCCTCCTCCTGTGACTATGTTGATCCATGACGACGTGTGGTTCAGTAGTTTCCGTTTCCTTGCAATATCCCGACCTTAATTCACCGCTCTGTTCACGCAGCTAGCGTCATTTCACGCTAGGGTCCGGGCACACCGCAGACCCACCCTCAGGAGCATTGTTCAGAGAGACATCTGGATTACGGCGAGTAATTCTTTTTTTTTTTTTTTTGGAAATGCATCCGGTGCTGGGCTGCTGGCAGTGCAGTCCTCTCGCATGACGGCTCAAGCTTGCAAATCGACTTCTCAAGTCTCAACTCTCTGCTTTGTCATGGGGCCATGCATGGGTAGCACCTCACCTCCGTCCTATCCATCTTTCCTCTTGTTTTGATTCTAAGGAACTCCAGGTTAACGGCGTGTGTTTGTTTTTATACCAGTATGGTTCTTTTTTGAGGTTATGTTAGTATGATTTCGACATGATCACTTGCCGTTTTCTCTTGTCCTTTTTTTTTTTTGCTGCTTTTGGAGGTTCTGTTACCGTGCACTAGTTTTGTTCCCACTTTTTATCCTATCCATCGAATATCAGCGGTATTTTGCTGCACATACAGAAGCTCGAGCCACTGTTCATTGCTAGCATACTTCTGTACTTGCCAAAAGAAACAGAAAAATATCGTCAGGTAAGGCAAGAAGTGAGGCCATCACCGTAGAATGGGTCACTTTGGAAAGTAAACATAGACGTCTACAGGGAAAAAATTAAATTTGTTAACGTACAAGTTGATAGTAATCAGAGGGGGTGAATAACTGTAATCCGTAGCGAAAACTTTCTCCAATATTTATTATTTTCTGATTTTTCAATCACCACACAGTAAAAACAGGAAAACAAAAACCAAAAAGAGGCAAGAAAAATAGCAATTTCTCTCTCCTAACATAGCAAGAAAAAATTAAATTTGTTAACGTACAAGTTCATGGCAATCACAGGGATGAATGATTGTAATTCGTAGTAGAAACTTTCTTCAATATATATTATCTCCTGATTTTTCATCCTACTACACAGTAAAAATAGGAAAACAAAAACCAAAAAGAGGTAAGAAAAATAGCAATTTCTCTCTCCTAATACTGTAGCATTGCTGTAGTAATAGTGATCAGGTACTGTAGCTACTGTTTATATACTGTAGACTACTGTACGATTCAAAGAAACCAGAACCGAGATGACCAGCCCGTGAGGCAAAAGAATTTGAATGAATAAAAAAATTGCTTTTTCTCTCACTTAATCACCTCTCTAATCTCTTTTTCATCTCCTGATGTACAAAAGTTACGACTAAAAGCACCATGCATGCAGCAGATTTCATAAAGACAAGCATGCATGATGCATGCAAGCCAATGGCCAACCAAAAGCATCAACGAATATGTTTCCTCTTTTTCTAATCTCTCCCCACGGATCACCAAAAGAGATCCAAGTGCTGGTCCTTCACGTCTCCATCATCATGCATGCAGCACTTAATCCCTCAAAGCCCCTAATGTAACTTAATATATATAGCCGCACTTTCCGTACATAGGCAGCCCTTGTATCGGATACCGATTACACCTTTGATTAATTCTAATACAATTCATCTAACTAGACCTTTTTACCTTGATCAGACTTTTGGTACACTATTTTTTAAGGGACCTCAAACCCTTCTATAACACGGGTTTTTCAAAATTTCAATCTTTTTAATTTATCATGTGTCGAAGCCTCCAAAACCGCATCTCATGTATCTTCCCCATACATCATGCATATTTGATCTCCACATACTTAAGTAAGAGCCCGACCATGTCGTGACATCGTCGATCGCCTGAACCTTAGATCTCCACATCCTAATCTCGGTTCACCTCGTCATCGACCACAATCGCCACCATGCTCAACATGTACATGCAAAGACCAAAAACATTTTTACCAGTACAAGTTCTTCCTAAACTTAACTAATATTGTTCCACGCACACCACACGCCTCACATAACAATGCTAAGCAATGTCAATTATTCATTATCATAAATAATCTAAAACTAGCCACATGTTCTAACAATCTCACCTTTGATGAATATATTAACAACATCTCAAAATAACATGACTTCACACAGATATAAGTGAAGAACGAAAGCCGAAAAATCATTTTAAGCCACAAATCTCAAATCTCTTCTAAATATCTCCCTTTCAACATAAGAGAAGCAATTTTAGCAAATTTCTCCAATACCTCTCCATTCTCTCTAATTTCCCCTCTTTGGTAATGTAATCACCAAGAAACTTCAGAGAAAGAATATTTCTAAGAATGAGCAATGCGAATAAAAATCAAGAAACTTTGTAGATTATCCAAATCACTTTGTATTGATTTAATGATTTATCCAAGTCATCTTTTTGAGTAGAGCTATCTAGATCATATAAAGTCATATATCATATAGCAATATTAAAATAATTTTTTAATATGATTAAGTAATTTATATCAATGATAGACATCTCAATAATGACCAAACCAATTATAAAGATCACAATAAGATATTACAATAAAAAAGTGAAAGCCTAAAAGTAAAGCAACCCTGAATCTAGATGAGCTAGCAGTCTCATGTAACAACCTATTGCTCTACACTAAATTCTTAAGCATGTGGTATGCTTGTAGTATGCTTCTTTTAGATGGTGATATGCTTGAAGCATATTTCTTTTTATTTGTGCACTTTTTGTGCCTTTTCTTTTTTTACCATGGCATGCTTGAAACATATATTTTTTCAATTGTCTCTTACTCATTTTTTTTATAACATGCTAAATTGAGTAATCATAAAAAAAATTGACATATGAAACATGTGAACCTTATAGCCAAGATTTAAAATAAGACTCACAATTAAATTAATCCTTCTATATGAACATCGCAAAATATTATCTATAATCAATCTAATCAAAATATTCTGCCATATCAAATTTTAGTTCAAATGTAACAAATTAATTATAACCAGTCATAATAAAAGCTACATAGTATATGAGTAAATATGGTAAAGAAAGCTCTACAACTCATTTAATTTCAATGGCTTAGACTTGATGAATTATTTAATAAAGATAATAAATAAACCTTCTAAAATTTTTTTAAAACAACAAAACTCCCACTCAAAATAATCCCATATGATGCAACACACCTAATTCACTTCGCAAATGAGCAAACGTGAAGAATCAAATAATTTTGTGAGAATATCAACTACTTGAGAATCTAAGTCAATAAGGTATAGAACAACATTACCCTTTTCATATGATCTCTCAGAAAGTGAAATATCTTAGAAGCCATCAATGAGAGTGAAAAACCATAAAGTGTTCCAATCAAGCAAATGATGTAAAACACGAAAACCCAATCAAACTCATATTCTCTATCCTCATCAACTGTTCATACATCGTAGGAAACATCGGTCTCACAGTATTGGGGTTTGTAAAATAAGATCTAGAAATTCAGTATTGTGACATACGATATGGAGGAATAGCAATAAAACTAGAATCAAAATCACATGCATGGGAGCGATTAAAATGCCAAAAAAGAATGTGAATTATTTGAATTATATCCTAAACCAGTATGTGAAGCAGATTTAAACCCATCATTTTTAATAGAGTATTTGAGTGCATGTGCTTGATAAAGTAAGATAGTATTGCACTTTCAGAATCACATTTTTTTTTCGAATTGAGAAATAACTAAACAAATAATTCCTTCAGTTACAGATACATGTCGTTTTGATACGCTTGTAGTCAAACTTTCGAAACTTTAACTATCGATATTTTTTATAAATTTACATTGAATACAAGAAAAATTATATGTATAGATTTTGTCTTAAAATATACTTTTATAATATTATAATTTTATTGAGTTTTACAAATATATTAAAATATAAATTAGTGGTCAAAGTTACATTTTAGGGACCATATCAATGGCCAAAATAGGATGTATTTGTAACTACAGGGAGTATATTTTGAGAGATACATCTTAAAACATTTTGATCCTTATCACAAATCCTGACCATAAGTACTTATTCACATCCACCATCCACCAAATCCATTAGAACTTAAAAGGAAGAAAATAATATGAGACTAATACGCAAATTCAAGACCAAACTAAATCTACTTGGTATTTAAAAGCAAAAAAAAGATCTCAATCAGCTCGGTTGTTGGTTTCAATCCTCTAAATCTGTTGGTCTATGCAGACCATATAGAATATAGAAAGAAAGTAAGTTCATGTAGTAGTGGAGTTGGGTGTCAACGATTCCACGTGACGCGTAGAAGTGGTACCATAGATCTCCCAACCTTGTTGGAGTGGACAATCAGAGTGTGTCAGGAGGAGCCTCCAGTGATAGTGATGGTTGTAGGATCAAGGAGGCCGACTAGAGGGGGTGAATAGGCAGACTTAAAAATTATCTTACAATCTAAAATAATATCTATTTGTCTAAACCAAGTATATAATGCGGAAGCTTAACTTAAATTGGTTTAGCACAAATATTGTCTAAAACAACTAGATTCGCCTAAGTGCACTAACAATCTAAGTCTATGTCAAAGGTTTGCAATTCTAGGGTAACAAGTAATCAATTTAATTCTATGAATATATATTGCTTGAATACAAATAGAGCACAAGAGAACAAACCACAATTGACACTCGATGTTTTACTGTGGTGTTCGGAGACTTGCCGGTCTCCCCTAATCCACGTTGAGGTAAGTCCAAACGAATTGGACCGGCTCCACGAATTAAGCCAAAACACCTCAATTCCACTAATGGTAGATCTTCCCCGCTCCGGGTACGGGAGCTCCAACCTTCACAACACGCCGAGCCTTCTCACAACCTTCTTTGAGAAGATCACCAGATACGATGCCTTCAACGTTGTCTAGGAGTCGGCAAACTCCAAGAGTAATAAGTCAGGCCCCTTGCTTGACTCTCATCACGTGCAATGATTGCACAAGCTTAAGTGGATACAAAATCCACCTCTAGATGCAACACATGCAACTAGAGACCTCTCCTTACTCACAAGGTGCAACACATGCACAATAGAGTGGAGATACTTACACTAACTCCAGGGAGTGAAATGAGGTGCCAAAGAATTACTCTCAAACGACCACAAGTGAGTATTTATACCCACACACAAAAACTAGCGTTGGAGCCAAACTCTGAAAAATCGGAAAATCGGAACTCTGCGTACAAAGTGCGGTATTACGCACTCCACTTTAACGGCTAGAAAATAGCTATTACTCAGATTTGTGGTATTACGCCGTTATAAGTGCGGTACTACAACTGCGATAGTTCCACGATCCGTGCGGTACTACCATGCATGGTACTACCATTTTTCAGCACAGATAGTACTTAGGAAAACGGTCATAACTTTTGACTACGTGATCTTGGACTCTATAGAAAGCTTATTCAGATGGCTACACAACCCATCTATTTGCATGATCTCAAACACATTAGATCAATGTAGAAAATACAAGAGATCCAAGGAGTCACTATCACAGTCTAAGTTCGAGAAAAATAATATTAGACCATGCCAAGGGACATTGTATGACCTCCAACAATTTGCAAAATATATTTGCAAACTTATATCATACCACAAGGAAAAGGTACAAACACATTTACAAAATATAGTCACATGTTGCAAGGATTAGATGCATGAGCCTCAACTATTCGCAAAACACATTCGCAAATAATAGCGTCATGCCATGGAGAGCTAGCGTAAGCAAGATTGAGCTATCAATACATGATGAGACTTAAGCTACTAGACAAGACCCCTCTTAATAGTATGACAAACCTATACTAGCAATCCGGTCTTCCAACCAAACACCAAGACTGGTAAAAGACTAGGAACATATCCTTAGCTTTAGCTAGTCATACATTTGCCTTGAGTATTTCCTTGAAACTTGATGATGAACATCTTCACTTCAAGTCTAGGTCATTGTCTTCTCGTGACTTGATGATCAACTCATTATCATCTTCTTTTCGATGTCTTGATATGCATCAACACATGATGCATTTTCTTTTGATAGCCTTCAACTCATGAAGCCATTTCCATCTCGAATCTTTGTTTGATGATCTTCAACATATGAAGCCATCCAAAGTTTTCATCATCATGGAACATAACCTATTCTTCCAACTCATAGAAAATGTTAGTCCCATAATATAATTATCATTAATTACCAAAACATACTATTAACTCATAATGGTGTGTCTAGATTCTTCAATCTTCCCTTTGGTAATTGATGATAACCACCACAATTACAAATAATTGAATATAAAACTTTAAACCTAAAGTCCGGTACTACCGCCGTTATAAGGCCGGTAGTTCCGCTCTCCAGTAGTACCACTCGGGATGCCGGTACTACCGATCATCGGTAGTTCTGCTGATCTGTGTGGTACTACTGCACTACGGTAGTTCCGCCATGGAAAATCCGGTACTACCGATTTCGGTGAGTCCAAGTCCCACCAAGGGTGCTCTTTGAAAAAAAACATACCGCACAAAAATCGGTACTACGCGCTGCGTAATGCATTGTTTACATCACAGTACTACTACTGCGTAATACCGCAGTGCGTCTTGATACTCTGATTTTTCTGAGAGAGAACAATTGACTTTAGACTTTAAATTCAAATGTATGCTGACCTTTGTCTCGAGCCATATTGATCTTCTTATCAATCTTTTCATGCATCTCCACATAGTCAATTAACATCCGGGACTAAACCTTTCAAACACTTGATAATCACATTAGTCCCATACACAAATAATTGAGTGTAAAGCAATATAATTCAATGTGAGTATATATGAACTACACAAGTTTTATATACTCAAATGATATGTTTCAAAGTAGAGATCACAATGTATGTGAAAAAGGAAACATAGATCAATACTAATGAAATCATAAAACATAGAGTGAACTCTCCCTAAATGTGTGCATACAAGAATATATAATGAGATCATATACACATATTCATTTTAGACTTTTGGTGCAGTTCAATCTATATTTTGTATCTAAGGAATGCACTAAGATGTAAATGAATGTAAGTGTCGAATGCAAACATCTTTGATTTCACCTTTTTATCCAAATGAGATTAAGTTATATCATAATCAATCAAACACATTAGTCGCATACAAGTATTTGTCATTATCACCAAAACCAACATAATAGAGCTTGAACTTACAATGGTGCAACCGTGCAAGGCTCACGGCTACTGGCCTGGTGGTATGCTATAATGATCGATTACTTGCTTAGTGGTATGTGATAATGACTGATTGTTGACATCATTTTTATAATAATATTTATGCCTTTTCCTCTAGTTTATTACATAATAATTGATCATTTGAGATATTTGGCTACTAACCCTAACAAATTTTGGAGATATTTGCACATGAGTCGTTGATGTAGGTATTATACATAAACACGTCATATTTAGCTACAAAAGAGCTGAAAAAGAGTATCCTCAAAAATTGTGCCAAAATGAACTTTACCAAATGAAAAATTGGCGGTTACCATGACATATGCCTTGTCGAAACAATCAAAATGCATATATTATTTGTCTAAATAGAAAGTCAAACATAAAAGTAAGATATCCAAAAATAATGAAGCCTAAATTAGGTGTAGCGACAACAATAGTGATGTAGCACATATTTTCTCTATAAATTATTTGAGTGCTCCTGTAGTTTTATCTTAAATCTTTACTACTTTAAAAGAAGGAGTTGGTGGTTGATGAGTCCTCTCCTATATCTCTTCTCAGCCATTTGATCTGAACAATAAAATCTTAACCGCCCCTTTTCTCTCCCCTCTCTCTCTCTCCTCCTCTCTCTCGTGATCTAAGCTGCAAAGTTTTTTTGCTGTGCGCGCATGACTAGTTAAGTAAAAAGTTTAAGACTCGTGAGTTACTTAAACTTGCAGACGACCGAAGCTTAGAGTGGGACCTACGAGCCAAGAGCTGCAGTCTGAGCTCGGCCCACTAATAAGCCGGGTCCGAGCCGCTCGGAAACAGCTCGGTAGCTCGGAGCCAGTCACCCGATGCTTCAGCACATGCGCGGCGCAAGCCAGATCCCAGGTTTTTCCCATCCCAGTCCCTGACTCCCGCCCGCCCGGCGCCGCCTCTTGCCCCCGCCCGCCCGGCGCCGCCGCTCTGCCCCGCCCCCGGCGCCTCCGCTCTTGCCCCCGGCGCGCCGCCGCCGCTCCGCCCTGCCGCCGCCGGCCACATCTCTCCCGATTGGCCGCCGATCTCTCTTCCCACCCGTGCGCCGCCGGCGCCCCCACATCTCCCCAATTCGGCCCCGGCCCCAACTCTCTCCCGATCCGCCGGCGCCCCACACATCTCTCTGGATCCGCCGGCCGCTGCACCCCACCCCACATCTCCCTGCTCAACGGCGTCCTTCTTCTAGGTGCATGTTCGATTCTTATAATTCCTAGACATGAGTTCTAGATTGCTAGGTGCTTATTTGTGGTTATACAAGTTGTAGGTGCCATGGTTTGCGGAATTGCTTGGTAGAGATTAGAGAATACCTGTAAACTATATGTAGCCTATGATGATGGTGTGTATGATGTTCTGTAGGATGATTTCGAAATACTTGCATGTTTCTGATGGTCACATGAGTACGATATGTGCAGCATGGTTATGTTCTGTTTGTTTATTTGGTGCATGCATGGTAGTATTTTTTGGTTGGTGGTGACCTACTATCTGACCAAAAGTATGTGATCAAATTATAGGTTTTATGCCTTTTATATGGAACCATAAATCTAAGACCCACTCGATTGGTGAATGTTAAGCTTGCTTGTTTATT
This sequence comes from Melocanna baccifera, assembly GCA_036346265.1. Lineage (NCBI taxonomy): Eukaryota > Viridiplantae > Streptophyta > Magnoliopsida > Poales > Poaceae > Melocanna > Melocanna baccifera. The sequence continues at coordinate 149,142 of JAYEVJ010000337.1, forward strand.
CTTTTAGCATAGATATGTGATATCATTGTACATTTGTACATGATATAAATATGTCTATTTTCAATAGCTAAACCACCTAGAAGGCTGCATAGTTTGGTGACCACTCACTTTTTTCTGTTATCTATAACGCTAGAAATTTCTCTGCATCTTGAAAAGATCAATATGTTACACTTCCTTTCTTATATGGTGTGTTATCTTTTGTGTTAATTGTTCAAGCACATGTTTTCTTTGGTCTTCTGCAGATTAGTTTGTTTTTTTTTTCAAGCATTATAGATTTTCTTAATCTAATCAATTTTCATACTCATTGAGCTATGCAAAGTTTGATAGATTATGTGATAAATTGTCCTCACAACAAAAAAAGTGATAAATTGGCTACCCTTGTAAATTCAATCCAGACTTACAAGTATTTTTATCTGTTGTTGAGTGCATGAGAGCAGATTTGATTCTGTTCATCTTGGCTTCATCCAATGGTAGTGTTGCTAACTTTGTTGGCCCAATTCATGTCAACCATATGGTTGTGTTTTTCAAATGTTTGTTACTGTCTTCGAGCAGACCCAGCAGAGGCAGCATTGCATGATGCGAGCAAGGCTTCAAACCATCAACCATCCCGAGCTCCAAATCAGCTCCTGTGTTGCCTGGTTCTGGGCTCGGCTCCTGTGTCGGCTGGTTTTGGGCAGCTCGGCTCGCAAGGGCTCATGAGCCGGCTCGCGCCAAGAAACGAGCCAAGCCAAGCTAGGCTTCTGGCTCGTTTTCTTACCGAGCTGAGCCACTCCTCCTGGCGAGCTTGACCAAGCCTAGCTCGAGCCGGCTTGGCTCGGCTCGTTTCTAGCCCTAGTTCCATCCCATATGTGCAACTCAGTTTGCTAGTAGGACTGCGTGAGGCGCATGGGGCGCTTCGTCACATGCGTTTGGTGGGCTGTGCAGGGGCGCGTTTCCATATAAGCAAGTCAGAAAGAAGGAAAGTGCCAGGAGATGAACCAGCACTTGGAACGCCAAGAAACTCATACCCAGATAGAAAAAAAAACATGAGGAAGCCAGGAGTCCAAGTTGGGAATTCTGCATGTTCGGGCCGATCTGAGTGGGATTTTTTCCTTGTGCGTCATATTGCTTTCCAAGGAGGAGTCCAATTGCCACAAGATCTGTTTGGAGATAAGATAATTACAGTGCATATCAGCCAATGAATTAGGAACCAAGATTCGTTCTTTTCTGTTGATCGTGCACGAATGAAACTAGCAACATGTATATTCCTTTCTCTTAGAGCCATGGTGGTGGGGTCCACCAATGACCAGGAGACCGAAGCAAGGAAAGCTGGCGTAGGATATATTTTGGTCATTTGTTTATTTAGATAGCTGAGTTTGTTTTTAGAGTTCTCAAGAAAATCCTTTCGGTTTATTTGAGGAGTTGAGTTCTATGTTTGTGCAAGCGTGTGCTTGTGTGTCGGCCTTAGGCTGTGAGTCATGTGTTGGCTATTTAAGCCACAGGGGTGCGCCATGTAAAACATTGAGAGTTAGATTATGAATTGAACACCGTGTGTGTCATTCGCTAGTAGCCATTAGGGTTCATCCCTGTTTATCGTGTGTGCAAGTTCTCTAGAGTCCATCGAGATTTCTCATCTTTGCATGTGGATTTCAATCGTGGTGTTGGTTTTTGCCCGCTGGATCTTTGATCCCTATTTCTCATTCGTGTATTGTGGTGTGTGCGGGAGAGAAATTTAGCTATCCTAGTGCGGATTACATCCTGTAATTTGTGTTCCATTTGTATCTAGCTGTTCTACCACCGTGAAAGATCGGGCAACCGTTGGATTTAATCTTATCTTGAGATTCGGTCCACATCAAACAATGACCCATATGGTTATCAGTGTTATTAAGTCGTCGACTAATCCACGACTAATCCACGATTAGTCGTCAACTCGGTACACGACGGATGACTAGGAACGTCGACTCGATTGGAGCGACTAGTTGGGCGGCCGGATGACTGGTCAAAGACTAGTTGCGACTAGTCGAGCATGTCTAGCCGCCCGACTAGGAGATCCACTCATATTTATTGAGATTTGAGAAAGATCTCAGTATATAGACTGTATTATGTTGCATACTTGCATTGTTTTCGAAATGTACTATCGCTATGTAGTACAGGGATATCCACTTAGCATGTTTTCTAGCTGTTCTAGTGGATCATTACTTCATTAGTAACTAAGTATATACATACACAGAACTCCTAAGCAGCTTCTGATAAATGAACCTATTTGAACACTTCTCTTTGTTGTCATCTTATCTGAACATTGTACAGAAAGTATTATTTATTGTAAGTTGTAACCAAAGCTGCATCCAGATAAACCATATGTCACTCTGCACTTAAGTTTAAATCATGCCAACTGTTATCATCAGAACCAATCTTAGCATTTAAGGTTTATCTAAGTTTAGTTATATGGTTCTGTGACTAGTTGACTAGTATAACAACTAGCTGATAGTACAATATATATGGTATGCAGAATTGCAGAGTAGGCAGTGACTAGTCGACTAGTCGCCCCCTTGGCGACTCGACTCGACTTTACGACTTAATAACATTGATGGTTATGATTAATTTTGCTTATTCATTAACGCATTGAGTTCATCAGATTTTAACACCTAAATTAGATGATTGAGTCATGCTAAATTTTGATCCTCAAATTTTGCATGGTTAGAGCACATCCTTTTCCCTACACATATATATTTGAAAATTTTGAAAACTTGAAAGATATGGTTTTCATGGAAACAGTTGGACCATTCCCGTTCCTGCTGGGGCCCGAGTAACAAGATGTGTGCCAATCTATTGGGATGACAAGTGAGCCTTTTTTCTCCGCAGACCTGCGCAGCGCCGCCATGTTCGCTGCATTGGCGTGGCGGGTGGCCGCCGCTGCCTCCTGCTCCTCCTCCACTTCCAAGCGCACCACCCAGATCGCGTCCGCGATGAATCACCAGGTGAGTGTGGCACCGAATGAGATGCGTGAATCTCGCGATCTTCTTATCCCATTCTCTAGGCTCTGGTGGTGAGTAGAAAGATGCAATTTTGTGTGGTTGCAGAGGTGGATGCACGACAGGAACAAGAAGGCGATGGAGCTGGTGGCCAAGGGGTGGAGCGCCCTCCAGGAGGTCGACCGCGTCATTGACTACGCCGACCGCAATGACAAGCGCCTAATCCCGCTTCTCAGGGTACAGCTCTGGATTCCGTTAAACCATCTTTGCAAATTGGGCGCCACATGGTCACGCGCTTCAATTCATCACTATGTGGCGCCTCCAATCGTTGGATTTGTCCAGTGGTTGGTTTTAACATTTTGTTTTGCAAATCTTTCTGCGTGCAAAAGGCGCTAAGGAGAGTTTTGAGCTGGCTCTGGAGATCGACAATATGAACACTCATGCGCGGTGTTGGCTGGCCAAGATGCATTTCAAGTACCATGTTCCCGGAGCTTGTAAGGCCATGTGGGTAACTTTTTTGCAGCTTTCTTTTCTATGTTGTGCAAGTTACTCTGATGCCATGTTCTATTTTATCGTTCCACTGTTATTCCAGGAATCTGCAAACTCAATGGAAAAGAACTGGTTTCGTCACAGTTTTTGTTGTTGTTTTGTCATCTTTTCCACATTTAGAGTTTAGATACCTTTCGATATGTTGATGAAATTTTGAGTCCTTTATAAGCGGCTTGGCTATTATGTCAGCCATGATTCTGAAAACTGGTTAGTGGTTGTGCATTACTTAGCTTGTTGCATACCAGATGTCGGGTTCTGGATGATATATCAGAGCAGACAATACACCACTATAGCAGGCTTCGTGTAAATTTAAAATCACAGTTACCAGTTGAAATTACATTATAGCATGTTTGCCTTATTAGTGTTCATTTTAACATACTAGTAGTTGCAGATTATCAAGTTTTGTTCAAATTGGTAAAAAACTGACTACTGTTATATGCCTGCCTTGTTAAGATTATTAGTACTGTTGTATCAGATGGTGTGAAGAACTCTGTTACACTAGTTTATACTTTATTGACATTCAAGTCACAGCTACTTGTTTCTTTGGTAGCTAATATGCTGAGCAGCTCATGTGACATACTTGTTGCCCCCAGGGTTTTAGCTCTTTAGTCATGTTGGTGGTTTGGTGGGTTTGGAAGCACAGGAATAGATGTGTTTTTGAAAGGTCTTCTCCTAATTCTAGCGCTTTAGTGCAAGAGATTAGGGACGAGGCTCATATGTGGTGTTTGGCAGGGGCCAAAAGCCTCAGGCGCATTTGGTCTTAGCTTGGTGTTGTGGGTGGGCTGCGGTGTGCTTTTAGTATACCCGGCCACTTCTGTATGACTCTTTTTTCTTCTTAATATAATGATACGCAGCTCTTCTGCGTGTTCGAGAAAAAAAAAAGAAACAGTAGACTGGAAAGTTAGTGTGAATTGTGATACAACTTTGTCTATGAATCTTGATCAATGGTGATAACTGATAACTGATAAGGTATATGTAGCATTTGGAAAAATATGGGTACTGGATATTGATATCTAATAAAAAAATAATATCTTGAATTTAGTTGATCCCATCTTTAAGCACCCACAGCCAATGCAAAGTCTCAATTGGATTTTATATGTTATTATAATAGTCAAAGAAATTATGAAACCACTGATATGCGTTCTGTTTAAAGAGCTTGGCATTTGAGCTAACTACTACAAACAATAGATTTGGATTGTTGGAGTGCAAGAAATACCATTTGCATCCAATTAGTTGCATCAAACTTTTCTACGCGGCAGTTCAACTGTAAAAATGTGGGAGAAATTTATCGAGATTAGCAGCTCGATTGGAAAAAAATGGGAGAGAATGTTTACTGCCTTGGCCATCTTAAAAACTGGCCACACCATTAGATCATGAAAAACTAAGGAAGCAAAATCATACTTATCTTTGGCTGTCTTCTAGTTGGAACATTCATTTTGCTGCCACCACATGACACACAAATTGCCTTAAATAGATTTGTCATGGGGATTAAACTCTTCTCACTTTTCATGTCTGCAGTGGTGCTGCTTTGTTAGTTGAAGCTGCAAACATGGGTGATCCAGATGCACAGTATGAACTTGGATGTCGTCTAAGAATTGAGGTTTTCACGCTTCATGCCCCCTTTCCATTGCACCTAATTAATTCAACCGTAGTTGCTTGTTAGGCAGTTGATCAATTCATTCTGTTTTTGATTTGTGTGGAGTTTGTGTTCACTTCAATTGATGGTTTACCTTTGTTGCTCTTGTAGAATGACTATGTTCAGTCTGACCAACAGGCCTTCCATTATATTGAGAAAGCTGTTGACCAGGTATGCTTCTCACCTGAATGTTGATCACAAGTTTTCTGATTTGCTTCTTGGTAAGCCTATTCAGCTTTTACCTGAATCTTTGAATGCAGTTGCATCCTGGTGCTTTATATCTTCTAGGTGCTGTATATTTAACTGGGGATTGTGTCAACAGGGACGTAGCTTCAGCTTTGTGGTGTTTCCATAGAGCTTCAGAAAAGGTGACAATTTTTCACTTAGACGTAACAGTGATTAGTAAATGAAAGAGATCAAGTCAAAATTTTGTTTCATTTACTTACAGATCACATGAATTGTGAAGTTGATTTCTGTTCTGACTTCTGAGTTTTGACCATCTGCAGGGACATGCTGGGGCTGCAATTGCATATGGATCCCTTCTTCTGAAAGGTTTGTAGATAAGTAACTCTAATGTGTCAGGAGCTAATCACACATTTGTCATATTATTCATCATGGAATATTGGTTATTTTACACTGTAAAGCAGGTGGTGAAGTTATGAGTTCCACCATAAACAATGATTAACTGCTCTTGTTGAATTTGTACTGGAACTGTTAGATTATTCCAAGCCTGTCCTTTAACCCCAACAGTGATTGTTTCAGGTGCTGAAGTGCCTGAAGTCATTACCAGGTTCGACTCAGGTAAGAGTCCATCGACTGGGAAGATGCGAAAAAGGACCATACAGCAGGACCCAGTAAAGCTAGCAAAGGAGCAGTTTCAGATCGCAGCTGAGGCTGGATGTGACCTCGGTTTGCTGTGGTTGAAGAGGCTTGGAGATTATGAAAAACAACAAGAAGAGCCAAAGCAAATCCAGCAATGACCTCCGCCGAAACAATCTCGCTGCATTTGGGCAATTGCTGTATGTTGAGATGCTGTTGCTGCACATAGATAGAGCTTCATCTACCCTTTAGGATGTGGAGAGCTGTTTCGTATTTCGTTATAGGACGTTCAGGTCAACTGAACTTGTGGTTCTAGCCAAAGGCATGATGAAAATTTGATTTCTAGATTAACAGGTTGATACTGTAGTATTAAATTGATCTTTTATTTTTGCTACTCGGGATTGTCATACCAGAAGAACTATAGCGATAAGAATTCTTCATTTGTACTTTTCTTCCCCTAATCTGTATTGGATCTGTAAGCTGACATTACTTTTCCCTGAACTGTTCAAGCACACTTGAATACATTTGGAAAAAAGAAAATCATTTTGCAAGACCCTAATAGGCGGCTGTGAGCAGTGTTTTTTTTTCTATGCGGCAATTCGCCAAGGCAGTTTGATCCCATTCAGCTGTAATTGTCTACTCTCAAGATCCGGTGAGATGAGGGTGGATGGTTTTGTGCGATTTTTTTTGTTATAGGACCCGGTTTTCCCCACACTGTTCGTGGTGATCCATTGTTCGTGCTGCAGGCTAATTTTAGGATCCCCGAGTCCTGATCGAACAGAGCCAGTGCCGAAATTGAATTATAGTTCCGACTCACCGGTACTAGGGATAGCAATCGGACGTGATGGGTGCGGGTAGTGTTCACCTATATCCATACTCGTGATCTGATTTACGCCCATGGACATACTCGCGAAGGACAACAGCGAAGAACCTCATACATACCGCGCCCATGGGTACACGCGCGTGATCATGTCCGTTTACCCACGAACTAAGAGTCAACATATGAGAGTTGAACTAATGATAGATAAACAAAAGTGCATAACTCACGGTAGTGCATAAACATTCATAACTAGCGATGCATAGCATTCGGTAGACGCGGCGATTGCATAAACATTCATAACTAGCGATTATGAATCACATTCATAGCATCTTCCGGGCTCCTGTTGTCAGGAGGCAAACCAACAAGCGACCCTTCATCTCTCCATGTGCGAATCAAGAACTAACAGGATGTTGAGCGAGAAGAACCAATGTGGATTCCCTAACAATACCGCCATAACCAACATTTATTTAGTGGCACAGAGCAAAATGGCATCCCACATGTTGTTCTTCCCGGAAAGTGAAAACACACATACAACATTGGTACTTATTAAAAGCTATCAGTTAATACACTACATAGTAAAATTTCCTGAATTCTATAAAAATTAGTGCAATTTGATGATGCCAACCCAAGTGTGTACCAAATTGGGAACATTTTTAGAGGGTTGACTAAACCCTTTAAACCTCAAGTTGCATTCACATTTTGTTATGCCTTTGGCGATGTGTAACAAAATACATACTAACATGGTTCCTCACACATAAACCAATTACGTTTACAACAATAGTGGAACATACGAAAATAGTTCAATTTCAACAGTTCAACAAATAGATGAAAGACATGTCTGAAAAATGGTTTGCTAATCAGAATCGACGATCGAGATTGAACAACAATCTTTAAGCTCCTCTTTAATGTCTTCAAGGCATGTCCATAAAGCCTCAACTCCTTCATCTAAGTAAATATTGCATTACATTTATATCACTAGCTTTGAATCACACATAAATTTTGAAATATTTACATCATTAGTTGCATACTTTTAAGGTTATCCCGAAGCCAGCTTTGTGAGCACATCAATGCCTCCAATACAGCTGGAGTGAGACAACTGCAATGTTCACTTAGCACTCTACCACTAGTGCTAAAAGCTGATTCAGAAGCTATTGTTGTTATTGGAATAGCCAAGATACCATGGGCAATCATCCGCAATGTAGAATAATGTGTCCCAGCCACCTTCCACCAACGCAGTATATCAAATTCCTCATCTATACAAGAAAGAGTTTCTTCTTTCAAATAGCGATCTAGCTCACTTTTGGTCTTTACTACACTAATATTTTTCTTACTAGCGGCTAGTGTTTTAAATATGGAAAGCATCTCATTAGTACCAATTGGAGCACTAGTAGTAGATGACGTAGCCATACCCTCTTCTTCACTATACACTTGATACTCATTCATCAACTCACACAAGCAATTATAACTCTCTGTAACCTAATCTTCAGAGTTTTCTTCACCAAAGAGGGCAATATAGTATGCATGTAACATTGTCATTTTTCCACGTGAATCAAGAATAACAGCAATAGCCATCAAACCATGAATATCAGACCAATACTTGTCAAACTTTTTTATCATCTCAACTTCAGACATAGCCTTAATTATTGGATCTCAGCATCCTAACCATTTATTCATATGCATTTTCACATCACAAATCTTTGGGAAGAAGATGTTAGTTGTTACGTATTTAGTTCTAGAAAACATTTCAATTAGTTCATAGAAGAGGCTTAATTTTTCATAAATAGTTGAGGCAAAATTCCAATCGTGTAGTTGATGCAAAGTTAAGCGCATATCAATTTGCTTGACCTTTCAAAGACTTTCTTGTAGAGAATAGCAGTACTAAGCATAATATAGGTGAATTCCATCTAGTTTTGCAATCAAGAGCAATCTTTTTAGTTATTTCAACCTTAACAAACAGAGCTGCTTTCATAAATTTTTCGTACCTCTTTGATGTAGCTGTCCAATAGGAAACACTATCATAGACTCTTTTGATGTCATGCTCCATGACACTCAAGCTATCTTTCACAATTAAGTTAAGAATATGTACACAACAGCGCATATGTAGTAGCTTTCCACCCAATAAAAGATTAGATGGATCAACCTTCATTGCTATTGCTTCAACTAATTTATCATTTGTTGAGCAGTTGTCCATAGTCAAAGTGGATAGCTTGCAATCAAGATTCCAACTCTGCAGGCTTCTATGTAGTACTTCACAAATAATCTCTGATGTATGCGGGCATGGCACATATATAAACCTATATGGTTTAGCATAGCAAGAAAATTAGTATTTGAACATAACAATAAGATTATTAGTATTCAGCATAGCAATCATCTCAAAATGCAACTTCTAAGCTTCCAAGAGTTATCAATAAAATGTTCTGTCACTGCCATGTAGCCTCTCTTTTGATTATCAGTGTCAAAGATCGGTTATATGACAACACGACAAGCGCTTTTATCCAAGTAACTAAGACCTCTCTTTCTCTATGAATCATAATAATCCAAAATATCCTTTCCAATAGTATTTTGAGTGACCATTTTAAATGAAGATTGTAGTGCACTAACAAAATTACGAAATCCGTGGTGATCAGCAATGGACAGTGGGTACTCATGTAGAATAATCATGGAAAAGAAAGCTTTCCTAGCAACTTCTTGATCAAAGACATAGTCCTCTACAGTACTTGCCCATGCTCAGAAGATCCATACCTCAAACTGGTTTGTACTTTCCCTTGCCTCATCCGATAGATGCAAACCTTTAGATGTTCATGTAGATGTTTAGTGCCATTCTTTGTTTTTGCCGAAAGGTACTTACTGCACCAAATGCACTTTGCCTTCCAAACACTATTGGCTTTCAATCTTGTAAATTCATTCCAAACGGGTGAAGTGAGTTTCCTCTTTGTGCCACGAGAGCCTTCCTCTTCTGCTTGTGCATCTTTGACATGTTCTTCAACTTGAGGATCAAATTCGGATCCTACTTGCGATCACATAGTATTGAGCCTTGAGAAGATATCCCAAGTTGGCTACTATTTCTGGAGTTGCCATCGAGAGTTAATACAAATATAAGAGTTTCTAGATTGTATACAGATATACAAATATACAATACATCGATGGGTATTAGATCTATGCATAAGTTTTGATTGTAGTAAAGTAGATTGCAGTTGTACAAATATACATGTTTAGGAGCAAGCGGATAGCCAAATGTATACAATATACAAATATACAATACATCGATGGGTATTAGATCTATGCATAACATCAGCATGCTAAATTAATAGATCAAGATGTAGGAGCAAGCTTCTCTGTTCTTGATTGACATTAAAAAAACTACTATTCTTTGTAATGAATTAAAGAGATCGACCGAACGCGCAATGCATAAACAAATAAACAAGAGTGCATAACTCTGGCGGTGCATAAACATTCATAACTAGTAGTTATGAATCACATTCATAGCATCTTTCCAAGGCTCTGTTGTCAAGGAGGCAAACGACAGCGACCCTTGACTCTCCATGCGAATCAGAAGCGACATGAGGTGGGAGGCTTGAGAACCAATTTAATTTACTTACGATCAATAGATCAAGAACTGAATCAATAACTAACAAATGTACAATACAAAAATGATCAAGAACTAACCAATTTAATTTACTTGATCAATAGATCAAGAACTGAATCAAGAACTAACAAATATACAATACAAGAACTAACAAATTTAATTTTGTGATCAATAGATCAAGAATGAATCAAGAACTAACAAATGTACAATACAAGAACTAACCAATTTAATTTAGCACAATCAATAGTTCAAGAATTGAATCAAGAACTAACAAATGTACAATCTGAAATGATCAAGAACTAACCAATTTAATTTAGCGTAGTCAATAGATCAAGAACTAACAGGGGCGGGAGGAGGGGGAGGGGCGCGGCGGCGGGTGGGAAAAGCGGCGGTGGGTAGGGGACCGAGGGGCGCGGGCCGGCAAGGGACAGCGAGCGGCTGGTGGGGGCAAGGGCGATGGGTGGTGGGTGGGAGGTCGGCCAGGCGCGGCGGCGGGTGGGGCCTAGGGGACAAGCGCGAGAGGGTGGCCGGCCGGGTGGGAGCACTAGGAGGTGACTCAAGCGAGGATGGCGGGAGTCGGGGACCGAGAGGAGGCGGCTAGATCTAGATCTAGAGGATGACACGGGATGAGGATGACCCAGTGGCGGCGGGTGGGGCCGAGCAGGCGACGGCGACGGTAGGGGCCTAGGGGCGAGCGCAAAGAGACGGCCGGCCGTGGGTGGGAGCATTGGGAGGTGACTCGAGCGGTCGGGCAAGGAGTGGCGGGAGTTCGGGAGCAAGAGGAGGCGGTTGGATCGGAGGATGAGGATGAGTGGATGGCTGGGCTAGCGGTGGATTTTGGAGGCTTGGTGCCATTTGGGTGACCGAGTGGGCTCTTTGGGAATGGGGATAATACTAGAGTTTGAGTTCAGTTTGTTTTGAGTTGGTCTACTGCCGGATCATGGACTCGCGGGTAAGCGAGCGAGGCAGTGCAGGTAGTGCTCACTCATATCCGTACTCGTTTACGATAGGCAAAAAGTTTTCCCCATTTTCATGCCCGTGGATAAAGAATACATTCCATACCGGTTCTATTAGGGTATTTATCCGTGGATCTGCGGGTAAATAGGTACAAGCTGCCATCCCTATTTATACTCCCTAGGATCAAACAATTGGCACTCCCTGGGATCCGTTTTCACTAGACCTTGATTGCTTGATTGGACAATGCAAAACACATAGGACCTCTCTATTAGGCTTTTTCATAACCATAGCAAGAGTATCATGCACCAAGCACTGCTTGGTCCATAGAGGATGTCTTGCTGATAACCTGTCTAACCTTGCTCGAACACGGGTGCCTATCTTAAGGTGTGTTTATATTAGTTGTGGCTGATAATTTTTGGCTAAAAATGAATAATAATGGCTGAAAGAAGTGTCTTTAGAAATAAAAGCCTAACGGTACGAAAAGTGAGGTGAGATCGTGCGCGAGACGGGAGGCGGGAGGGTAGGATGCGTGATCGTCTCGACCACGCCTTATCTGAGCGAAAGGAGTAAAGAAGCCCCATCGAGAAATTGAATATTTATATTAGTTTTCTAACTACTGTAAACAAAAACCTAAAAACAGAAATCACTATAAACATAGACATAAAAAACAGCAGCCGAGAGGAAGTACTAGACGTTGGAGTTCGGTTCGGAGCCTATTTTAGCAAGTTAAAAAAAACAGAGCGCACGCCCCCCCGGAGTCCCAGACCCCGTAACCCTACCCCGTATAAAACCCACGGTGCAATTGAGCAGCAGGCAGCGATAGCAATGGCGGCCACCCCGCACACCAGGCCGGCGATGCTGCCAGGACCACAAATCCCGCAACCAGGGAATGCTTGGGCGAGGGCCTGCGACAGGGGCTGACACTGAGGGTAGCAACATAACGGAGGGCAGCAATACACCGTAGGGACACCGGCGACAGCACAACGGTAGTTCTGCTGGCTCACTCCAACAGAGATGACTGAACATCGCGAAAAGGGGCGATCGATGAGAAATTCGTCCCGGGATATCGATGCAAGAAATTGTTTTACCTGGAAGTGGCGGATGACACTGGGCTGGGGGTCGTGCTTCGGTGCTTTTCCAATAGAAAAATTGTACAAATCTCAAAGCAACTAAAATTAGTTAAGCCAAGAGTAAATTAGTAACTAGCATTGCAAGACTCGATGGATCCAAGGGCGAAGTCCAGCCCGCCCGTCGGCCCTCTGCGCGTGCACACATCCAGCACTTCTCCCCATCGCCGCCGCCTCCCCTCTGCGCGTGCGCACGTCCAGCATTCCCATCGCCGCCGCCGCCCTCTGCGCGTGCGCACGTCCAGCACTCCCATCGCCGCCGCCTCCCTCCCCGTCGCCAGCGCGTGTCCCTCCATCGCCTCCCTCCCCTCCCCCTCGACGCCAGGGCCCTTTACCTCGCGCCCACGCCCTCCATCGCGCTGCTCGGACTACCTGCGGAGATCTGCGAGCTGCTGCGCAAGGACGCTGGCGTCAAGGTGTCCGACTGGTTCTGCCCCGACCACTGGGTCCTGCGGTGCGCCGTCGCCGTCGCCGTGCGCTGGAGCCGACTGAGGTAAGCTGCTGTTTAACTTGGTTTTCATTAGATGAAAAACTTGGATCTTGATCCAGGTTTGGGTCCCTAGTGCGGTGATCTGCTTACCTGCTTTCTAAAATTTGCTAGTCTTGATGCTTACATTACCAATTTCATAGAGGAGGTGAATCAGATTGAAGAGTGCGCAATGAGATTGGACTAATCAAGAACCGAGCAGTCCTTTTACGAAGCACTTTTTTGCTTGCTTTTATCGTTGAGTAATCAAAGTGATGACTTAATTCCCTCAGAATGAATCAGACATGATCTTTGTGTAGCAATGCAAGAAGAATGGAAAAAGGTATCAGGAATAGCAAAGATGCCAACCAGACATGGAATAACTGATGGCAAACCTTTCCAGAGATCCTCTTCATCATGGTTATTGTTTTTAGCTGATGCTATCTCTTATTTTTAGCTGTTATTGTTTTTTACTTGGCTACAAATATAGATTTAGGTATTTCAATAAATATGACTAGTGGCTCTATTTTATGTATGAAGATCCATGGCCTAGTTATTGGCCTTGGTTCAGTGGACTCAGTGACTTGAGGTACGCCTATCCAGAATCAAAAGATAGCAGGAATGTAGAAATCCATGGTTTAATGTAATGTGATATTTATGCAGTCATGTTGCTGCTTAATGCTATGTAGAATTTAGACTTAGGTCCTGGAAGGCTTAATGCTCTCAGGTTATTGCTCCCAAGGCTGAATATGATGACAATTGTCTGGACCTACTGTTGGTTGGTGGAAGTGGAAGGCTGAGGTTATTAGATTTTTGGTGCTTTTGCAGTTTGGAAAGCACATTTCTCTTCAAATGTGGAATATGTAAAGGTATGATAATGCTCCTCTTGTTCAAGTATCCAATTTTACTCATCGCATGAAAAAAGTATCCAATTTTACTTTGGTCTTTCATTCATTTTGAGAAACTGTTGTTTTGATCTTGGCCTGCTTCATATCATGTGTTTCTTGTCAATCATGTTCTTTAATTACAAATCTCTATGGGTTAACTTCATAACATGGTTCAAAGTAAAGTGTGTAATGATATTATTGCTATTCCACATGTTCTCAAACCATTTGCTGATAGCTTGCATGGAAAAACAAAATCTAGAAAGTCTGATCTTATGTTGGACATTGCCATGGTTTTGCTTGGAACTATCATGATGTTTGTATTGTTCAGCCAGAAGTTTGATGACAACCTTTTTTATTTCCTTAGTTCACTGCCCTGCTAAATTTCAGGTAAAGTCTGTGAGACTTAAAGCTACCTCAGCAATGCCGATTGATCGCAGGTCAGCCAAAAATCCTGTACAGTAGCTGTAAATTCATTACTCTGCAGTCTGCCCAGCTCTCAGGTTTGCCCAGAATCTTGCACCTGTACAACCGGCAAAGCTGTGGAGAATCAGCATTATAGTATGAAATCAGAACAGCCTTGCTGACGCTTACCTCCAGAGATGTACATTTGTGCTTCACGAGCAAAAGTGCTGGGTGGTAACATTTATCCAAATGTAAAGCCTATCTGGACTGCAGCGGATTTGAGTTTTCCTTGCCTGTTTGATAGAACTTGTCAAATAACTAGCAAATGATGGATTTCTGTGTTGGATGAAATATATGTATGCTTGATCATTTGATAATATGCTTTTCTAGCAAATGCCTATTTTCTTGATCATTGGAAATTTGGGAGTAACTTGCATTTTTGTTGTGCATTACTATGAGTTATTCGTCTGTACCATAGAACCTATTCATAGCGGTCTTAATTTCTTCCAAGCTTCAGTGCCTACCCACAAGCATATGTGACCAGTGTTGGGGAGTATCTCCTCACTTTAACATAGCAGCTGGAGCCACTTGCAGAAGGTTATGAGCATAACATATTAACAATTGAATAGAACACTACATCCAATCCCCATAATAATCTTATCAGAAACTCACATCTTTGCTGATCAACCAAGGGAAGTTTCACATCTTTGCTGATCATAAATAGCAATTGAACAATACCACATGATACGCATCATACCAACAAGACTGCATCATACAATCACCATACAATCTCTTCTGAAGTTTATACAATCACCATACAATCTCTTCTGAAGTTTATTCATCTCAAAATGTTACAACACACAAATGTTACAGCAAACCAAGGGAACTTACAACAAACAAATGTTACAGCAACCAAGGGAAGTTTAACATCTTTGCTGATCATAAATAGCAATTGAACAATACCACATAATAGCCTAACTACTAACTGCTCTACCACAAGATCAAATCACATGTATGTGGTATGCACAGACCAGAGAACTCATCACCGTAGACCACCAGCTCTCCAGACCACCAGCTTTCTTGAGATTCGTAGAGCCAGGGTGAGCAAGGAAGATCTCAAGGGTAATTGAGATTTATGAATGACAAAAATTAAGAGATCAAAAAAACTCTAATTGGAAGCATGAGGTTTATATACTCACACCGCATATACATGACTTAACGCGCAACAGAAGTCTCCTCAGCTGCAACAGAAGTCTCCCCAACAGAAGTCGCCGCATATACCCTCGATAAGCACATTATTGTATGATAATGGCGCACGAAATATCTTAAAATCTGCCAGAAACATTGAGAAAATTCAGCCTGATAATGTAGATTGTGTACATCGCTATGATCCTTCATCCAGTAATAACGACGACGACGATGAAGATTTCTATCCAGAAATATGATCGCTATGATCCTTCATCCAGAAATATCTTAAGAGAAAAGATTTCTTGGATTTTCATACCTAATCATTCTTCAGATTTCAGAAAAAGCATAACAGTAGAACTGCAACATTTTTCGCTGCGGGATGTAATACATCCGTCCACCACAGGACCTTGTACAGTTCACATCACCAAAGGAACAAGCACAAAATAAATGATAGTACTATACAATGTGATCGAAAGGAAGCCAGGGACTTCATTCCTCTGTGAAAGGGGTCAAACAAGCACACCACTGCTAGAACAAGAACATACACTTGGTAGCCATGTTTATAAAATGACTGTAAAGCATATGAGAATCTGCATGCTTTAGATCAACTAGAGACAAGATATGAGAAGACCTTCAGATATGAGAAGTCATGTTTTATGCAAAACTCCACCTATTTATCACATTTCCCCCAGAATGCGTGGACCGGTGCAATGGTTAACTATGAGGAGGTTCACAAAAGCTAGTATTTTCTGCACTGGCTAAGATAGTTGCATTGAAGAGAGTATTACAAGGGGTGTTTCAAGAAGCAGTAGCACAAAGGGGAACCATAATGGAAAAAGAGTTGTGTTTTTTCAGCAGAACCAA
The DNA here is from genome assembly GCA_036346265.1 of Melocanna baccifera. Lineage (NCBI taxonomy): Eukaryota > Viridiplantae > Streptophyta > Magnoliopsida > Poales > Poaceae > Melocanna > Melocanna baccifera. Next base: position 165,394 of record JAYEVJ010000337.1, read on the forward strand.
TCAGAATGCATGTTAAAATAATTATAAGTACAAATTCACTGATGAATCAAGATGGACCAACCAAGTGTAGAGCCTCACCATGTATACAAAATGCGCTCCAAAGATTTCTGAATTTGAGGGGGCAATGACTCACTAGATTGTTACCCTACGTGAAATTTGCACCCTTTCCATTTGGATTGCTAATCAAAATGATGAATAGAAACTAGATATAAAGCTGGGAAAGCTAAATATTTATTTTCAAAACTACGAAATAGCTGCAATGTTGATTCCTGACTTCAACTTCCTGCAATGTTTGAACTGCATGATCATTGCAGGGATGCTGTAACACCTGCCATCAAGATTACATCCTGAAGAATCACGTCTTGCAATTTCCCAACAACGACCAGAAGAAATAAAGTTGGGAGCTTACTAATAAATCTTCTGAGTGAGGTATTGTTCAAAAGGTTTTTGGAGCAGATCATCACATGTTCAGGTTAACCACACATCCTGGAAAGTGGAAAAAACAAATTTAGCACATAAGTATACATGCAGCTAACTACAACTAAAAATCTACAGCTTTTCAGACTTTGAAAAATTCAGAGACAGGTAGAACACAGATCTGAGAAAGGTTGTCGGTAGGGGGTGGGGATTTTATGTGGGATCCTTGGCTTCCTTTACCTTTTCTGTATTCGATTCGACTAGAGAAATCATAGAAGGAATTGAGGATCTGGACAGTTGGACATATGTGACATAACATAGTTCTCTTGATGTAGAATTACCTGAAGCATAAGAAGTTCTGATTATTGACATCATGGTCTGGGTTCTTGAATGTTCTTTTGAGAACAAAAGTAGATTAGTTAGATCATTCTGAAACAATTATGGTAAGTGCGTAGACAAATTTGTAATAAATAATTTAAGTTAAATTGTATCTACAGTGAGAATTAATCTTTGGCACCTAAATAGATATACAATGCTATATCTGAAACAACTAATGCAGGAGGCAAAAGTAAACACGTGAGAGAGAGAGAGAGCCTCACTGGAGCTAGGACGCAGCTGCAGGTTAGTGGGAGTTGAGGGAGTCCAGATCTATGGTGCAGCGGCTCGGCGTCCGCGTCCAGATTTGCTTGAGGCGGTGGCCAGGGTAGGAGGGAAGGCAATGGGAGAGGATTTGAGGAGGAGGTGGGAAGTGTGGATGCGGGAGATGGACGGAGGTAGCGGCGGTAGGGGCTCCGGACCGCCAAGCTCTTCTTCAAGACTTCACTGCGACTTCATTGCGAGCGCCGTCCTCGGTCTCTCGCCGTCGCGCCGTTCAACTGCTCTGGAGGAGCCGAGGAGGAGCGCCCGCCGGGGCGGGGGGGTAGCGGCGGCGGACGCCGCCGGGCGCCTTCTTGAGCCAGCGCGCGCTTGACCATTATCGGCCGGCCCGCCGGATGGAGTCATCCGATGCAGCGGCTATGGGCCTATGGCAGCGGCGGGCGGTTGCGAGGAGGAGGTGGGAAGGCGGAGCGGTTGCGAGGAGTCCGTTTGCGGCGGAGCGTCCGTGGGCAGCGCCGATAAAAGATCGTGGAGTGCGGTTCCATATCCATATGGGTTTGGATACGGGTGTAGCTGAGTTAACGGTTCATCAACTGTTCTAATATGACTAAATTACCCTTTTAAAAATAATCTAGTGAAAAATATCTTTAAATCACAGCCTCTGGTTTGCTTTAAAAGTCATGTAACTTTTTGTAGAAGAGCACGAAGCACTTCTCGAAGGATTATTCAAGTCTTTGGTCATGCCCTTCGCTTAACAAATGCGTTGACCACTTTTCAAGCACTAATGAATGTAGTCCTATGCCCTTTCCTTCGTCGATCGTGTTCGTCTTCTTTGACGATATCCTCATCTATAACAAGTCATGGGCGGACATCTTCTACTTGTCGTGGCAGTTCTAAAAATGCTGCGGGATTAGCACTTATTCCTTAAAGAGTCCAAGTGTTCCTTTGGCCAAGGCAGGTGCATGGCATACCTTGGACATGTGGTTTCGAGCATGGCATGGCTACGGATGCGGGCAAAGTACTGGCTATATTGGAGTGGCCTCAACCGTGGTGCGTGCGGGCGCCGGGTTTCCTCGAACTCACGAGTGCCGCAAATTTTGAAGGATTTTGGCATAATCACGCTCCATTGACCATTCTATTGAAGAAGAAAGCTTTGCGTGGTTGTCGGCGATTGACCGGGCATTAATTCCATCGGTGAAGGCCACTCTCTTACGCCCGGTCCTACACTTATCGGATTTCACAAAGTCCTTTCACCATTGACACCGATGTGTCGGGATCTAGTTTTGGAGTGTATAGCATCGGGGTGACCGGCCATTGGCATTCTCTAGCCAACCCATTACCTTACGCCATGCTAAGCTTGCGACCTATGAAAGGAGGCGATTGGGTTAGTGAAGGCGGTCCGACAACGGAGGCCATATTTAAGGGGATCGTTTGTGATTCACACGAATCATTATAGCTTGAAGTATCTTCTTGATCAGTAACTCTTGATGATCCCACAACATCAGTGGGTCAGTAACTCTTTGGTTATGATTTTAGTGTGGAATTCCGACCAGGGCACCAAAATCGGGTGGCGGATGCTGCTTGTCTCGGCGTCGTGAAGAGAAGGTTCGTGCTTGTGCATTATCTATACCACATTTCCAGTTGTTTGATGATATTCGATGTGTCGTGACTACTCATCACGATTTGGTCCTCCTCAAGCATAAGATAGAAGCCAACCAAATGGAGGCGCATTGGCAGATCGTTAATGGATTGATTTTGCATCACAACCATATTTATGTCCCAGCTCAATCAGATCTGGCTGGTGCTATCTTGGCTGCTGTCCATATATAGTATGGGATATGAGGGCATTCAGAAGACATTACATGTTTACGTGCAGATTTTTATATCCCCGGTGATCGTAACTTGGTTCAAGATTGGATTCGTGCATGTTCGACTTGCTAGCATAGAAAAATAGAGCATCTGCATTTGGCCATCCTTCTTTAACCTCTGGAGATCCCACAACATGTATGGTCGGATATATCTATGGACTTTATTGAGGGGTTGTCAAAGGTCAATGGCAAATCCGTCATATTAATGATTATTGATCGGTTGTCCAAGTATGCACATTTTCTGATTTTGTCTCATCCTTATACCGTGGGTTCATTAGCACAAGCCTTCTTCAATGAAATAGTGCATCTTCATGGTCTTCCCCAAACTATTGTCAGTGACCGTGATCCGGTCTTTACTAGCAACTTCTGAAAGGAATTGTTTCGATTATGCGGAATCAAACTTAATTTCAATTCGGCATTTCATCCATAATCTGATGGCCAGTCCGAAGTGGTGGGGTGATTACTATGTATTTACAGTGTTTATCTGGAGATAGACAGCGGGATTGGATTCGATGGTTGCCCTGGGCAGAATTCACTTACAACACCTCCTTCCAGTGGGCCATACAAGCTACTCCTTCCAAGTGGTCTCACGGTACGCCGCCTCCACAATGCTATCGTATGAGCGAGTGGCGCGGGTAGAGGCGTGGAGCTATCCTTGTAGGGAGGATGCCTTCCTTGCCGACTCTGATGCACGGACACGCGCCAAAACTGGCGTATCCATGTCCGACACAGTGTCGGACACGGATACGACATAGACACGGCTCGGACACGTATCAGTTGGTTTTCAAATAAATTTTAATTTTTAAAATTACCGATATATACCCGACACGATAATTAGATGAGTCGGACATGGCCCAGATAGACGAGGACACAGCCCAAGCCATATTCCCCATTCCCGACCTCAACCATCCTATTGCGAGCCATGCCATGCGACTCGCCGCCTCAGCATCTCGCCCCAATCCATTCCCTTCACTTCAGCCGTGTCGTGCGCCTTATCTCCATCGCCTGTTCTTTTTGTCTGAGGTTTATGGCTTTTGACTGCGGTCTGTGTCTTTTGGGCTGTTTGTGAGAGAGATTACAGAGTAACATAAACTCATGTGCGGTTTTTACTGATATAAATGAAGTCGCTTTAGTATATACTATAATTAACTAGTATATTTTGTCTTGAAAAGATATTCTATTTGAAAACTAGTTACTATAGAAAAATCAAAAATTGAAAACCAAAAGCTATAAAGAAATTAAAAATTGAAAACCAAAAGCTATAAAGAACAGGGCTTTAGAAAAAAATAGAAAGACAAGAAAGCTCTTTTTAGAGAAAGAGAAAGAAGACGACGCTACTCTTGGGGAGGCTCCCCCATTACAAGCCCAATCGAGTCCCAGCCCATACAGTCAACAAAACTAACAAGGACCAACCCGCCTCCTTTTCTCACACCGCGAACGCCCATCACAACCGACTTCACAGCCTGTGCGGTGCTCCCCCTCGTCGCCCGCACGCGCCCCGCTTGCCGCGCCGTCCCGTTCGCTCGCGGCTGCCTCCTCCTCGTGCTTCGGCCTCCGGGGCCGCGAGGCGCTGCTACGCCGAGACCTCTCCGTAGGAGACAACCCTATTGCGCAGTAAGTTCGTGGTCGCCTCCTTTGCCTTGAGCTGTATCCGACGAGGGGGTTTCGTAGCGTGTTTTCTGTTTCTAGGAGCGAGCGAGCGGAGGTTTGGGGTTGGGGGATTCCGATCTGATCTCAGGTGGGATGCGTGATGAGCGCTGCAAGTTGCGATCGTTTGACGGTTCTGTGGGATGGGGCGGGAGATGTGCCGGTGTGATGATGTTCTGTGAACTGGTGTTAGGAAATTTTTCGTGGAGAAAAATCCATTTGGAACAAGCTACTGCGTGCAAGTGTTTGGAAGCTAGACGTGATTTGGGGGGTTTCTTCTGGAAATTCGAGCAATTCTAGCCGGAATTTTTGGGAAGATCTGACCGTTTGCTTCTCCAGATAGCACCTAATCGTGCTCGGGTTTCTACTGCTGCCGATTTGATTTGAATTGAACATTAGATGAATCGAGTGCCGGATCACCATTACTAGTATCCAGTGTGCAAATGCAAATGATGTTTGGCTAGTTTTCGCTGAAAACTACTGTCAAGCAAACCTGGAGTGTCTGTTATAACCAGTTATAGATACTTCTATTTGAATTAATGTTGGTTGGGCACAGTGCTGAAAGTTTATCTTGTATACGCTGGATGTCATAGTGTAATGATCATGAGATTTCGGAAACTTGCACCGATCTTTTTTATGCAATATAGGACGATTATGTATTATTCTGGATGTTTTTTAAGGTAGCTTCATCAATGATTTGGATTGTATTGGATACTAGGAAATAATAAAAATATTGGGACACTTGGATACTAGAAAAAAATTGGGAACTGGAGAAGGCTTTGTTAGCTTCTTGTTTATAAGATTTTGGGCAAATTTCTGAAATTTAAGTGGCTTCATTGAAATCCATATTCTACTGGGTATGGCACAGAAGTATTGGCCATAGTTTATGGTTTGATGAACTTTGTCAAATTAAGAAAAGGTGCATTCTTGCAAGAAGCTCGATAAATTTCCTTCGAAAGAAATGGTTGTGTTTTTTAGGGAGCTTCACCTAACCATAATGCTATCATGCGGGATATTAGAGATGAGACCAGTTTGTGGTGTATGACGGGAGTCAAAGGGCTTCGTAGGATATGGCATTGATGCCCTTTTGGTTGTTGGTCCCCCACTAGGGGTTGTTCGAGTCATCTGACTCCTTTTTCTTCTTCTTAATATAATGATACGCAGTTCTTATGTGTGTTCGAGAAAAAAAAAAGATGCATGCAACCTTTTCAAGGTTCAAGTTTACAGTATGTGAGCTGATTTCTTTTTTCCTTTTCTTCTGTGCAGTTTTCTGGTGTTCTCTTCCCTCTTGAATTGAATGGGACAAGGGGAGACTGATTCAGCTGATAACTTGCTTGCTCCATCTGATAATAGTAATGAGTTGGAGCGTAATTGGATTAAATTTTCTTCACAGAGAACACATTTATTCATGAACCTTGACAAGCTGTACAAGGAAAGAGGCTACTTTATTTTAGACTAAATATTTCTGTACTTAGGAGTTCAAGAGTCTATTAATAAAAATCTCTTTACTCTGCTGACTTTATTTATGGCTTTTTACTTTATTAGCTGATGGACATTTGGTTTTTCTGTTCTCATAGTTTTGCTTTTCTTGGTTCTTGCAAACATCATACCAGCCTTGTTTATTGGCCTCAGTTCATGATGGCTGAATGTATCACCTGCTTCAGAACAAACATTGAATTACACTCATTAGTGAGGTTTGTTGGCTCGGTTGAAAATTTCTTCAATTACACTCATTAATTGGTTAAAAATTGAAATGAGTCGATTTGAATGAAATTGGATTTTGCTCTGGCTCAGTTCGTTAGCTCAATTCTAAAAATACGTCCAAACTATAAATGAAATGATATTAAATCAAACTGTGTCAGTTTAGGAAAAGCTCGATAAGACGAGGACTTGGCTCGATATCCATCCTGCACCTCTTTGATGTAATATTAAATGCTTGCCCTCTGTCTGCTCCATGTAGTCAATCAGAGAACCAGAATGTCTTGTTCCTGATATTTGTTATTTTACAGATTTTTGTTTTAAGGAAAGATGCTTTGAGCAGAGAGAAGCTCTTCTTGGGGAACCTCACTGTGTTTTGTGTGGTCGATATGGTGAATATATGTGTGATCAGACTGATGATGACATCTGCAGCGTGGAATGCAAAACAGCTCTTCTTGCTAGGCTTGCTGCTAAAATAAAGCCAGCAGTAGAAGCAGCAAAACTTGTAAATCTTCCTTTTGGTGATGAGAGTTTCTGTGTTAGAGACAATAATTTTCCTGAAATACCAAGTTTGCACACCGGTCAGATTCGCTTCACTTAGAAGTAAACTTGACATTTGTGCCAAGGGTGAGGCTGTTCCTGATCCAATCATGTGTTTCTCTTCCTGTGGTCTCCCTGAGAAGCTTGTGCAAAATCTTGAGACTGCAGGATATATTATGCCTACTCAGTGCAGATGCAAGTCATCCCTGCATCAATAAGCAATAGAAGCTTGCTTGTCGCCGCAGATACTGGTTCAGGGAAAACAGTTTCTTTTCTAGTTCCTATAATTGCACATTGTTCACGTGTATGGTCGTAGCAATGTACAAGCAAGTGAGGGTCATGGGCTATAGTTCTTGCTCCAACTAGAGAACTATGCCTGCAGGTGGAAGAGCAAGCAAAAGTGCTTGGAAAGGGTTTACCTTTTAAAACTGCTCTAGTTGTTGGTGGAGATCCCTTTGCTCAGCAAATCTACAGAATTGAAAATGGCATCAAGTTAATTGTTGGCACCCCTGGGAGGCTAATTGATCTTCTCATGAAACACAATGTTGACTTTAACGATGTTTCTGTTTTTGTTTTGGACGAGGTGGGCTGCTTGCTAGACTGGGGATTCAGGGATCAGGCCATGCAAATCTTTCAGGCACTTTCACATCCACAGGCTTTAATGTTTTCAGCAAGAGTACATTGAGGAGTTGAGAAGATGTCAAACTCACTAGCTAACAATGTGATTCATATTTCTTGTGGGCACCCAAGCCGACCAAACAAATCAGTTAAACAAGTGGTCATTTGGGTGGAGTCTAAGCAGAAGAAGCAGAAGTTTTTTGAGATAATGACAAGTAAGCAGCACTTTAAACCTCCTGCGTTGTGTTTGTGAGTTTCAGAATTGGTGCTGATCTCTTGTCTGAAGCAATCACTGTTGCTACTGGATTGGAGGTACAGGAGAAGTATCTGTTGTTGTTTGTCCCTGTGTTGGGACGTGGAATGGATCTCCTGAAGGTCGTCAAGTGATATTGTTTGACATGCCAAATTCCATTGATGAATATGTTCACCAAGTTGGACGAGCATCTCGAATGGGCGAGGAGGGTGCGGCTATTGTCTTTGTGAATGAGGAGGATAAGAAACTTTTCAGAGAGCTTGCTCAGGTTTTGAAGACTGCAGGAGCTCCAATTCCTGGGAACTTGCAAATTCAAAATACACAAGCGGCTTATCTATTGGCAGTGACAGGAAGAAAATTGAGTTCTAGGGCCCGTTCTTGACCAGGACGCATAACAGAGTGGTGGTCAATCTTTCTTAAAGAAGACACAATTGTATGCCTATCAGGAATATGGCTTTGTTGTTCAATAGTCAAGGTTAAATCTTTGTGGAAGGTGGTGTATCTGAGGATTGATCTTCCAGAGGATAAGTTGGATATCTCTGGAATTCATACTTGTGGAATTTTCAGGCACTTCCTGAGCCAACTTAAGGAAACAGTCTAAAGATTACTCATGTCTGGAATCAATTCATGGGGGAAATGTAAAGAAGCTACAATATATGTTAATGTCAACAAAATGTAAGTCAAACACAGATGGTTACAGTTGATACAATATGCATTTCCCTTTATTCTTTCACTTACATTAATGGTTTGCTGGCTCTAGTTTGTTTTCTTTTGTTATTATCTGTTTCTTCCTTCGAATCATTCATTACAGGGCCATTATTAGGGTAAATGTTAGATTTGTAAACTTATCTCTTCCTACAGTATTAGGAGTTCTCCAGAACCTTTCTGCAAGCTTTTCTGCTGCAGTTTCAATTGTTTTTTGTGAGTACCCGTAGTTTTCATCTTCCAATAAATCTTTAGTAGGAATAGTATTAACATCAATTAGCTTTGGTGTATCCTTACTTGTAATTCCTGTTTTACCTCCCATAGAATTGTTTTGTTGTCAAGTTTGGCTACAACTAACAAATTTAGGGTTGAACATGACGTCTTAACATCTAAGGTCTAAAAGTAAGCAATTTGGAAGAGTGATTTCATTGGACAATCTGAATGAATGGAAGCTCAATAGAAAATTGAATGGTGAAAACTACTGAGAACTCGATAAGTATTGTTGTGATTCAGGTTCAATATTACCTGTGTACAAGTCCATAAGAATAGTGTGGGTATTAAACATATAACAATATGTTAGTAGTGAAGCCTAAACAATACTAGGACCACTGTGCTGCGGTACTTATACCTACTCAAAGGGGCAGATTGGATCCTACACTCTAGTGGTTGTCGTTGCTCCTTACCAAAGGTATAGAATGGGTTGGTCAACTGTCTGTAGCTCATTGTTGACCAAATATGCGGTGTTTAATCTGACAATTTAACCATTTGACAAGAAGTAACTATGCTAACGAATCTAGCTAGATTCTAGACTCTAGACAGTTTTTTCACATCCTTACTGAGTATCCAATTATTTTGTTTATTTTCTGTTTGCTTCCTGCTTATTTGATGCATGTTTAGGAAATATATACTTGTTCACTTTATATTTATAAAAAAAGAGTTACTAATTGCGATAGTTCAAGTACAATGGTGAACTAGCTATATAAAAATGATTTTGTGAAATCACCAGTACTATAGCATTCTTTACAACTATTGCAGCATCAACATCATTTTGCAACTACAATATTCTGTTGTCCTGCAAACTGTATTTGCTGTATCACGACATCTTTTTACTACTTCAGTGACATTCTATTTAAACTACTACAACATCTGACTGCAAGAAATAAAAAACTAGGTATGCTATTTTAGTGGACCTCTGTGTAATGCTTCCATGTTGCCTTTGTTTTCATTTGTTCTTTCAGCTGAATAGTAATTTCTTTGTTAGAATTTGCACGACCATTTGTCTAAGCATGATGTTGGTATTAATAATATTCAAAATACAAATTATGATTTGTTAAGTCTACTAGATTAATTCAAACATGGTTAGATTTGAATGTGGTTTAGTTCACCAACTTATTCCCACGATCCCATCATGTGAAACCATCAACCCACTTACCCACTGATACTATATCTATATTTTTCCCCTTAGAACATACTCGAATCAATTGGCATGTACATGTGATCTTATTTAAACCATTAGGTAGATCTAGTATATGACAATATCAATATCTAAAGTAAGTAACTTAATGCGCTATGCTTTACGATCTTAATTAAGATGACATCACTGATTGATTTGAATAGTATTGAAGCAAAGGGTAGAGTTAATATTGGGGGACCACCACAGCTATCTTGCTGGACATATCTAAAGCATGCTTTTGTAACATAGAGGTCCCTTGACCAGCAAAGGTGGTACCAGAAATTATTCTGCAAATGTGGTACCAGAAAATATCGAGCACAGAATAATGGAAGATTTGGGGTAGCCCTCTCACGTCTCTGAATTATGAGGCTATAGACAACCAAGTTCCACTTACCTTTGCAGGATTCTTTTGAAACTTGTTTTTCATGTTATAATTTATTAGTACCTGGATGTGTGTAGCTTATCTATTGAATTTTGATGGACGGAAGAGTGGTCCAAATTTGCGCAATTTTCACCCAGTTGTGCAAGTGCATGTTAAAGTCCACCACTGTAAATTATACAAATGAGTAATTAGCAATTCGTAGACTACCACCTTGTCTACAAAAGATGAAAAGACCAAGTTAGGATGTAAATCCCTGTACAGATGTACCCAGGGAAAACATTCTCGGGGAAAAAAAATTGCCCCACCGATAAATCCGAATTTCGGAAAATTTTGAAAAATTTCGTTCAAAAATTTTAATTTCAAATCTGAATTTTTGAGGGGAAATGGAAAAACAGAAAAAAATAGTGCTAGTTTTGGGGTTTGAACTCACAACCTCATGCTCACCCACCACCATCCCTCACCACTAGGCAGTCTTTCATTCCTAGTGTTAGTTATGAAATCTATTTAAACTTGAAATTTCGAACAAAAATACACCTCTTTGACCGATTTTTGGACCTGGTCAAGAAAAGCGAAATTCGTGAGATTGTAATCCCTGGCTGTACCTTTAATCTTGTTTCTTTAAGACCCTGCTCTTCTATTTCGTTCTTGCACATCAAGAGTGAAGAGCGGTGTATAGGGATGCATTTCCAGTAGTTTGCAACCAGCGGCAAAGGGGAGAAGAATGACTTAGAATGGACATCGTTACAGATGTTGGCTGAAGAAATTGGTGGGGAGAGCTTTTGGTTGTTGCAAGAAAGGTCCCTGTGAGGATGAAAACAGTGGCAGTAATGGCAGAAGAGTGCAGAAATTTTGAAGGCAAGAGTACTACAGCAGTGCTGCCCACTGAATTAAATGAATTCATCAAACAGAACTTCATATAAAATGTGTAAGAAACGTAGGTGGTAGAAAAGACTGTCAGTTAGTCTCCATTCGAACATTTCGATCTTTATATCAGTATGGACAAAGACATGATAAAAAATAAGCAACATAACTATCTTAAGAATCCAAATTCAATAAGTTTACTGTATTACATATATGTATCCACACCTTTTGTTTTGGCATATCATTTAACTTCAGATGGTCTTAATCAGATGTTATTTTGTCATTTTATGTACTATAAATGTAATGCCATTTGTTCCACAACACCCAAGAACTCAGTATGTAGAAACTATGGTTGGCAGCTAGCTTCCTTCTATGTGTTATTAGTTTCTTCTTTTCTGATACAATCGAACATTATGACTGACCAACTAACTGACTGGGCCCTCAAGCATTGACTGCATGCTTTGTTCCAACCTCTAAACCCCACCATGGAGTTGATACTTGCTTATTTTGTCATTTCTGTGTGTTCTGAGGTTTGGAAAGAAAAAGAATGTGGGAGACCATGCTCTTTGTTATTGATTGTATGTACCTTTATCGTTTTACACTCATATATGAACTTTTTTGACATGCCAATGTTGAGTTAGCATCCCAACCATGGTTATCAAGTAGTCGACAAGTTGATGGCGCAGGAACGATTGGAGCAGTCGACTCGACTTGCGTCGCCGCCGCTGCCGGATCTGCCACCGCCGCCGCTGGATCTGCCACCACCACCACCAGATCTGCTGTCACCGCCGCCGGATCTACCGTCTCTGCCGTCGCCGCCGTCAGATCCACTGCTCCGTCGGCTCCGATCTCGGCCGTGGCGCGCCAAAGACCGGAGATGGGAAAGGAGAGAGGAGCGATGGCAGGCGGGCGGTTGGAAGAAAGCGGCGATGGGGCGGCAGTTGGAGGAAGAGGTGAGGTAGTAGAAGCGCGATCATAGAAAGAGGGCGAGTAGGGCGGTCGGAGGAAGAGGCGGCGATGGGGCGGTCGGAGGAAGAGGCGAGTGGGGCGGCAGGCGGGGTTTTATGAGGATTAGGCATTTTGCAGTTTAGCTCTCTTCTTTTCTGAAATTGTAATAAAGTTTTTATCTATATATACATATTCATATAAATAGTACAAACAGTACCTGTCGACTAGTCGACAAGTCGGTCACTAAGAGGGTAGTGTCGACTTGTCGACTTAATAACCTTGATCCCAACTAACGAATCCAAACCATTAAGGTTCTTCCAGTTCAATATTTGCTTGAAGTTAGCAACGATTGCTTATTGTGGCTTTACTACCACTATGATGGGTGGTCACCAGTACATAAACTATTTTCACTAACTCACCTTGTTGGATGACCGTCTCTTTACTGCATGATTGACATGAGCTGGAGCTGTCTTGTGATTTTGTGCTATGTCTAATTATCAGTTGAGGCTCCAAGGCTACTATCAGTTGTTCCTAGTCCGAAGGAAAAGGTTTCGTTGGTCATTATGGCATGGGCTTGTCCTAGCTAGCCGAACATGATTATCACTTATTTATGTATTGCATTTGCTTATTGAATGAGGAGAAATATGACTCTGGTATTTAAACTGTTTTGTTGTACACCTGTACCCAAATAATGTTTCAATGGTCCATGCATTGGGTTCATCAATCACAACCTTAGGGTTAGGGCCTGTCAAAAACAAAGGGACTTTTTTGGGATTTCTTGAGAGTTAGTTCAAAAGTCCATTTAAAAAAACCATCCAAATGCCCCAAGTGTATACATATATATTGCTCACATGTGGTGGTTACATGATGTTGATCATATTATCATACATGAGCACAAGATTGGCAGAAGGGAGCATCCAGAAATACCTCCTCCCTCCTGTCTCTGTTTAGTGGTGATGTGGAATTGAAAGTCCAGAAATATTACCTTCCTTATGACTACTGTGCAATGATGATGGAAGTGGCATATTGTGTGTTACCAGAGACCCAATGCCAAATTGTGAGCGTCTATTGGGTAACTTATTTTTAGTGAAGTAATCTGCATCTAATTCTTATCACTGAATGTTATTTCATTCTCACAGAGCCCTTCAATAGAGTTACTCATTTACTTCTCTTTTTTTTTTTTTTGCCGGGCAAGTTACTCGTCTACTAGTTGATAAAAATTGATTTGAGACAATGAAAAACATATTTATTCACCTGTGTTTGGCTGCTTGCTGGTTTGTCTTACATGCCTTGTAAATGTATTTCCTCACAATAAATGCGTACACACTTGGCATAAATACACCAAAAATAGATAGTTTCTTTTCTTCTCATATATACGAACCTTAAAGAGTCCGTGGTCCTTGGAAATGATTATGTATTTATGTTGTATAAAACAGAGGTCTTCACAAATATCACCTTCAGCATGTTCTTGAGATTTGTCAACAGTGTCCATCATTGGAGTCTGAAGTTGAGCAAATGATGAACAGTAGCACAGAATCAAAATCTATTTATTTCCTTTATGAGTAATTATATAACTGACATCGATGTGTAACAAAGTATCTTGACGGTGACTGTATATAATAATATAAGTACATATAGCTGCACACAATTGCAAACTTATAATTCTTGTAACTTGGATTAAGTAATAGACATATCTTACTGAAGCAACCTGAACTGCTTGTGTACCAACCAGCCTACCGGAATCCTTATCTGGGATGGTGACCTCATTATGATGTTCCATCCATGCTTTTCAGATGACAAAGCTACCGTCGTCCTCACCATGTGAAGGTGAAGCTGGACTGCTGCTGCTCAGCAGCTCCTCGATCATCTGCAGCGCGATCCTCTCCTCATCATCCATTGTTGCTGGTGAAGCTGTTGCTGCTGATGTGGACTGTGCTGCAACATCGCTGGATGCCGCCTCTTTGTTGAGCTCCACGGTCATGACCCAGTTGGAGTCAGCACGGGCCCCTGCACGCTTCTGCCAGACGCCGATGTGCGACTTCTCGGGGTCAAGGCGGAGGCAGGTTAGGGATGGAGATGGCGCCTTGCAGCACTTGCGGAGCTTGGCACTGAGAATCTGGGACAGGTTGCTCGTAGAGGAGCTGCTACTGCCATTGCTGCGGATGTCGCGACCTGCAGCTGGGGCAAGATCACCGGTGGTGCTCCTTTGGACAGGGAAATTGGTCTTGGCATTGCGGCCGCTCATCAACACGGCAGCTTCGTCATAGGCCCGTGCAGCCTCTTCAGCCGTCTCAAAGGTACCGAGCCACACCCTCCTTTTACTGCATTGGTTGCAAAACATACATACATTAGAGGGATAAAAAACTAGAGGATCAAAAACTACTGTCTTTAACAGAAAATTAGAGGGAGGGAAGGGCTTACAGGAGGGGGTGCCTGATCTCCGAGACCCAGGAGCCCCAGTGGCGCTGCCTGACTCCACGAAACTTCTTTGGTTGTACCATTTCTCTGGAGTGGGAGATTCTCTCACAGGTGAGACAGACGAGGGAATGAGCTGCTAGGCGCCTCTGAACGAAGGGGTTGTGGCTTGTGGGGGAGGAGGAAAGCGCTGGTTTGAGTGAATATAAACTGCCCAGCCTGTACTTGTGTTTGCAGTGTTGTGTTAAATGTGGTTTAGATGCATAGGTAGTCAAATAGTACGTGTCACACACACACACACACACACAGAGAATGGTTGGCATAGTTTTCACTGACCATCATGGAAGGTATACACTAGAGAGCAGGGGTGCTGGGGTCACTGGCACTATAGCAAGCGAGTGTCAAGGGATAAAACTAGGTAGAGGATAGAGGTGACGAGCGAAATCAGGATAGGAGGGACAACTGAAGGGGGTCCACAGGGTCTGCAGGGGTGGGCTGTCGGTGAACTGTGTGTACAGCATAACCACCTTCTCTGCTAGTACACTGGTGATAAACACACTCACCTACACCCGTGGCAGCCACATTTATTGTGGGGCAACCCTGAGTTGATTCAAGTAGCTAGTTGTTTGTGCAAGGTAAATGTACATCTGTGTCAGATTAACTCCATCTCTTAACTACTCCGTAGCCACGGGGTTTGGTCCAATCATGCGTTTTGAGTGCCATTGGACGCATGGACGTTGCACATAACTATGCGACTGATTTGGTAAGACTTGTGTTGAAAAATAGTGTGTTGGGATAATTTGTGCTTTATTTGTGATACCATCTTTAATTTCTTTTGCATTATTTGTAATTTCTCTGTCATGTCGCAACACCGAGTTTTGTTTGGGGAGTAGAACTAGAGCTTGAAATGTAATATAAGAAAATGTTGCTTTAAGTGGGTATAGATGAGCTTGAAATGTACTATAAGAAAATGTTGCTTTAAGTGGGTGTAGATTGTGTTTATACTATAAACGTTATAGTGATTTTGTGTAAGACTTATAAGTTATCAAGTTTGCCATTCTCATGAAATTTTACCTCTGGAATTGCTTGTAGTTGGTTGGCATTTAAGCTTGTCTAAGGTAGCCTCCATGTACAGCCTGGTGATGACGATGGCGTGTGCTCGTTTTTGGTTGATGCTCTTTGTTGATGAAACATTTAATAGACATTTTCTGACATCGTGTTGACTGTTGTGTTGTATAGTTAATTCATTGCTCAGTAGAGAACGTGATAATATATTTAATTTGGTGCTTTTGTAATATTTTCACAAGTAGATGAAGTCAAGAAGCAGAAATAGTAGACAGTTGGAGCAATAGTTCTCTTGTATGAATAATTTTTCGTTGATTAAACTGAGCTAGCGATTCAATGTGCAGAAAAATTCTGTTTTAGTTGAATTGTAAGTGTTGTCGCTTACTTTCTGTAATTATTCATATTTCTAGGGGTTTGTAATGGTCTGTAAAGCTATAACTACAGGCCCCAACCGACTTAAGAAAATGAGGATAGCAAATATTTATAATAAATCGTCGTGAAAAGAAAAAACTTATGATGAGGACTTAAGAGAAATTTAGCTAAATCCTCACATGTTGAGTGATTGTGGGCTCTCTAAAGGAAGGGGTTTGGAGTCTTTACTGAAAATACTTAATTGCCACTTTGTGCTCTTGATTGTTGTGTTTGCTGTAGCCTGCAACTTTCCCTAATTGGGGTCTTTCCTCAATAATTTTCTCTTTTTGTTTGGCCACATGGTTTCACACGTCTTGCGTAGCATTGAAGTATTGTTATAGGGCGATTTGTAATCTATTTCGTGTTTTTTTTCGCTCTTTATACAAGCCAGTGAATTGTGATCTTTTTAGCATATTTTGCTCTGTTTATACAAGGCATACAAGTTGCTCCTTTATAAAGTCTGGATATTGGGGAAAAAAATTCTATGGGTCTGGTCTCTGGTGCCTTGAACCCCCACCTCCAAGGCCCCTTCTCAGATTTTGCCAGCTAGCGTCACAAGAGAAGTTTAACGGGCATGCTCTTAGTGTCCATGGTGTTACTGAAATGAGATGTCCGGACTCACCTTTGCTCTCCTGCGGTCTCGTATGCATGGCAAGGCTACTAGGCCCTCTAGCGATCCCAACATTGAAGTGTCGAACAGTTGGTCTGCAATAATTGGTGACTTGTCATATTTCACCAAGCAACTTCCCATTGCTACAGATGTTTCAGTAAAAGTGAATCGGATTGATGGAGTTCGTTGGCCCTGTCGACTCGATTAATGAGAAACAGGTATGTGCAGTGCAGTGCAGTACGTTTACGCCTTGGCTCCACGGACATCTGTGTCAGTTCTTACTGGATTGGAAGCTTATGTGACTGACCTCTTCTTCTGACACTGTCTGTAGTACACACTTTCCTCACAGAAAGTACAGAAAGTCAAGAACTAGGATCATGTAATAATGTAACAATAAAAGAGTAGTAGTATTTCGTTTTGTCTCATCGCACGCGTTATAAATTTTGCTTGATTTTGGCAGGTACAGTGAGTAGATCTTCGGGACTATGGTCAGGACGGGTTCCAGGAATTATTGATTTCCAGCAAAATTCTGGACCTTAGCGGGATACAGGAATCTGGCCGGCCTCCATTGTTTTCTGGTCCGCTCTGTCCGGTATCCGTGAACCGGTGTCGATAGACCTCACTGATGAGTGATGACTACGGGTGGGTTTTTTCTACTATGGTTTATAGGTATAACTGCGATTAATGTTTTTTAGGTTTATTATAAGTGTTTGTGCGAATGAATTGAATACTAATAAACTGTTTTTAAAATATTGTTTTGATAAGTTGCTTTGAAACAGTGACGACAAAATCTTTCTATTCGTTTGTTCGGAAGACCTTTAGGCCTTAAGACGAAAAAAACTGGGTGTATATAGTTAGTCACCTTCTGGCTGCAGTAGCCTATATATAGTTAGTCACCTTCTGGCTGCAGTAGCCTATGTATCGTGGTAGTTCACTCCCTCTGTTTCATGATATTAGGGTCAGTTTGCAGCTGTTGTTTTGCGCTGTAGATTCTAGTTTGTTAGAGAACTCTTTACAAATTCTAATAAAATTTTGGTGTTACAGCTAAAAAAATGCTTTCAACGAACTGTGACATTAAAAAAAAAAGTCCAAGTGTCTTGTTCGCACAAGTACCAAGTACGTGTTGGACCTTGCTTGCCCTTACTAACTGAAGTGCTCAGTTATATCTGTTAAGGTAGTGATAAGAAATGCTAGACGACACACTTGCCATAAAAGGATGAAATCTCGGTAATGTGCAACGATTTCTATATGAAACATAACTTTAGATGCCACTAGTGGTTGGACCCAACTAAGTGGTTGGATGCTTTCTAATCTTACATTAGGAATTAACCTCTTTGCTTACCCAATCTCGATGCAATTAGAGGCCGGTTGTCCCATGCTAAGATCTGGACATCAAAGTGTTGTGGTTTGGTGAAGGAAATAATAAAAAGGGTAAATAGGAGTAGGGTGGTTGTGCCTTAGTACTGGCGCATTGGCAGCTGCCTACTGTAGTAGAAGTACTATCGATCGCGAGTAGTACTTTGCTATGCTGTTGTTATTTTTTTTTTTCTAAAAAGAGCTGCCGAAAGGACAAATCTGGAGACAAGGCAATAAAGCTGGCTTTAAGCACTCTTATTATATTATTGGATGTATTTTTAAGCTACAATTTATAATGTCGAAAAGACAAAAAAAAATAAGTAGCTTTCTCTTTCTGGTGCATGGATCGGGCATGCGTAAGCACCAAACATTGGACGCAGAATCCAGGCCAAAATTAAGGGGTGATCGTTTGAAGCTTTTAGTTTCAGCTTTTTTTTCACTATTCACTACACTATCCACTAACTCAGTTACAGTAAAAAAAATCAACTACAGTGAAAAAAAACCAAAAACTAAAAGTCATCGCTAAAATGATCACCCCTTAAGGTGCACACGCTGTTATTCACATATGCAACTTGAATCGAGCCCTTGCCAAAGGATGTGTATTTATTACTCAGTTGTATATTTCAGTGTGATTTGGAGAAAAGTATCGGCTTAATTTTGTTTCGCGGGGAAAGGGAGAGCCTTATCGATCACTCGTGATTGTACACAATCATTGTGAATTTGTTCTTCAACGCAAACATATGCTTAGGACAGCCAGCCATGCCGGACAGTGCACAGTACCGTTCGTTTGGGTGATTTGAGTTAGCTAGCTAGCTTGTTTTACGACGAAGTTCAGCTTCGATAGGTACGGTGTTTTTCAAGAGAAAACTATTAGGGGGTGAATCCCACATGGGACTGCTCTACCATGTTCCATCTGATTTCATGAATCTCAAAGCACAATCGAACGATGACGAGGGCAGACACACAGGGATCGACCCCATAGAACTGCTTTCCTTGGGTAGGAAGCTCACAAGTTGACACTTTCACCGGTTGATCGAAGTGGACAAAAGCGAAACTTAACCAAGCACACTTTGGTACTGCTCATTTAGACTTAGTCTTCTGACTTCTGACTTTTTTTTACTATTCTTAATTTTTATTTTTTTTTCTGGTTTTTTTTATATTTTTTAGCTTTTTCACCGCTTGTTTTTTCCTGTATTCGTTTGTATTATACGTGATGGGCTAACATGTTATTTCTATTTTTAGATTTTTTAAAATTAATTACAGCATGAGATAATTTTAGCTAACTACTGATATAATTTCATAATAAATCATCAAATTTCAGTCTAATCGAGCTGGCTATTTGTTGGTTAGAAAGGCTAGCTCTTGTTTCTAGGGGACAACCCTAAGGCGGCTGTGGTACATGCATGTATTTTGCTCGTGCTGTAATAAGAGTCGTAGTACGTAGTGTGTAGAAGATCTGTAGGGTTCGTACACCCTAGCCATAGGGTTCCTATCGCGGTGCATACGTTGCCCATCGATCGATGCCTGTCTACGTACGTACGTACGTACATCGATCACTGCATGGCATGATATATGATGTTAATCGAGAGTACGTGCTCACTCTAGTCGAGTCGTTGCACATTGGAGTTATCGACAAAGCATATATACTACCCATGTAGCTCGCGAGCTGAACGTACGTACGATTCAGCTAGCTCTCCATTAATTTCCAGATTAGACGCGGCGAAAACCCCATCTTACGTACCGTAGAGTAGCATATATATACATACCTTAATGTCCGTATTAGGATCGTTCGATCGATCTAGACAGCCGTGTAGAACACTGACATAGCTAGGCTCACTAATCAGAAACATGCAGACCTGCCATTACGTTAATTAAGCTCGGTTACCTTGTCCGTGTCAAGTGACCATTCAGGAGAGATCCAGAGAGAGCAATATATGGAGCATCCAATGCAACGATTTAATTATGAGCTCCGGTCTGCGGCGGCGGGCCGTTTGTTTTCTCGATTCCATCGACGACGCTGATTGCGTGCACACACACCCAGAGAGAGAGAGAGAGACGACCGCCTGATGCGATGCGTTGCATGGTGTAAGGTCAGCGTCAGCTAATGCCGACTGTCTCGTGGCCGAAAACGACCGCCACCTGATCACGACGTACGCGTTCTCACACCCTGCATGCATGTACACGTGTGATGCCACCGTACGTACTTGAGTGATTCGATTCGATTCAATTCCCCAACCAATTCGATCAAGGAGCATTACGAGATCGATCGAGTTTTAAGAGATGTGACCTCATTTGGTGACTTGACTATAGGTGCATACATGTAACCAGATATATATAGCCGGTACGGTAGGTCATATGTAAGTGATAACCAATAGTATAGTAGTCTAACTGGTAGTGTGTCTACATGGTTGTCACGGACTTCAGTGAACATTCACACACACATGTGTGTATATGTGGTACTACAAGTATGAGGTAATAGTATTCTACGAGATTTCATGCTTTACAAGTATTTTATAATTTTATCATCATCAAGTGATTTCTAAACTCAATTCCTCTCCACCAGCACAAGACTCAAACTCAATTCCTATTTCACAAACTCAATTCGAGATTTCATACCTATTAATTCCTCTCGCCAAAGACAAGACTCAACTCAATTCCTATTTCCTCGGACATTCAAACTCGAAGGCTCAAAGCCCATCGCCCCACTCCGGCCTCCACTCGCACCGAGTTGGCGAAGACGCAATCGGCCTCTTGGTCCCGGACGGCCGGGCCTCTCCGGCTCTCCCTCCCGGTCTCCCTCACAGCGCACTCCGAGCGAGTGGGCGACCGTGACGAAGTCACTAGCATCCAAATGGCCACTAAGCATTGTGTGAACTTTTGCTCACCACTAATCAAGTACTACATAGCCTATGTTATGGACTTATGGTAGTCAAAGAAAAGAAGGAACCTTTTATATTTGCTCACTCCACACCCTTGATCGAAATAGCTCCACCATCGATGACCTTGGTGTCGCCCGCAATGAACACGGCATGATCGTCTTCCCAACGCAGTGCTCCTTGTTACCAAACAATACCAACAAAAAGCTAAGCGAGAACAAGTAGGAGAATTCACACAAGCATAACATCGAGCACCGGTGTGCATGCGTTCGGAATGGACGCGGTGGACATGAGACCCCTCCCAGGGAACTAACTCCATGAACGCACGAGTGACGCGCACGAGGCTTTCGCCGAGGCGGCCGGTGGTGCCTAGTCTGGAGGGGGATGGTCAGCGACGGAGCTCGGGCTGCTACCCGAGCTCGCTGGCGGGAGCGCCCGCCGGACGGATGGAATGGACGACCCATGGTGACGGCGGCTCTAGGGGTCCTCCGACGATAGAGCTCGGCGGCCGCCGAGCATGCCCGGCGGCGGGTCCGCCCGCACACGGCCACACCCCACCGCTAGTGCCGCCTCCGTGCGTGTTCGCGGGCCACGGCTCCGTCCTCCGGGCCGACCGACCGACCGGCGAGGCGTCGAGGTGGCGAGCAGGCCTCCCCACTGCGAGCTTGCGCCGCTGCACCGGCGACTCAGGAGCGCTCCCCTCCACCTCCAGCCCTCCTCCGACCTCCTTTCCTCTCCGCCACGCTCGTCGCCTCCGCGCCTCCGACCCTCCGGCCTCTAGATCTGGCGCTAGGTGGCCTCTCGACGTGACGGCACAGGCGTGCAGCACTCCACGCGTCTAGATCTAGCGCTAGGTGGATGATGTAGTGCAATGGTGGTGTGGCCGCCCGAATTGGATCTAGGTGCTCGGTAATCAGTATGTATTTCTTGGTGGGCTACTGGGCTTTACTGATTAGGCATTTACACTTTGATGTGATGTTATTTTAGGCCCAAATTGGTACTTTATCGTTGCCTACTTGCCTTGTTGTTGTTGGATTTTTCACTGGTCATGGCCTCACCGTCCCAGCCCCAGCCGGTGGCAGGCATGGAGGTGGCCGGCGGCGTGGCATCCTAGCCGGAGGTAGGGGGCTATGGGGGGTACCCACTCTCCGGCCGGAGGTAGGGTGGCGCCAGCCCCACCTGACCCACCGGTTGGTCCGTCGCTGCATACATATATGTATATATGTGTGTGTATGTATATATATGTATATATATGTGTGTATATATGTATATATGTGTGTGTATGTATATATACATATACATATACACACATATACATACATACATATCTATATATAGGACCTATTCTTTGCGGCTTCTAAAAGCCGCTTTTGGCTTTTGCTACAGTAACTAACTTTTAAACGGAGTATTTTTTTAAGATAGGGTCTATAAGTTAATTGTAGTATACGTTAAAAAACTAATATCTCAGATCATCAAAAATTGCAAGCGAGTATCTCTCTTCCGCAACTCTGTGCAAACAACCAAAAAGCCATCACCAAACAAAAGCCATCACCGCGACTAAAGCCATCACCGCAATTGAAAGAACAGCCCATATTGCGATGGACCGTGACTCATTGTTTTTGAAATTATTAAAGGTGATTTCTAAATAGTACTCGAATTTGTGATGTGGGTCGCGATTCGTGCTCCCGGTGATGAAACGGCCTGGTGATGAGACTCCAGCGAAGCTGTGCCCCATGCTCTTGCACAGTCAGTGGTTGCCATCTCCACAGAATGCCTCTTTCTTTTTGTTATGTTAAGGGTATGCACAGAAAGCTTCGCCACCTATCATTGGAGGCGACAACAAGGATCGCCAAAGAAGAAAGGATCGAAGAAGAGCAGCGGTGGTGTGGGAGGGGCGAGTTGTTGTGGAGGAAGAAGAGGCATGGGGAGGGCGTGGTGGCGGTCTGGGGACGGCAGGTGGCGGAGGGGAAGCCGACAGCCCTCGTCGACAACGCCGACAGATGGCATGTGGGGGTGGTAATGATGTGGTGGTGGTGGTAGCGGCTGCTAAGGTTTGAGGGGATAGGAGAAGGAGCAAAGGAGAAATTATGTGGTTTAGAGGAGGGATGAGTTCCATTAGATCTGTATCTAATTGCTAAAAATTTAAAGACTCTTAACAAATAAACACACACTGATTTTGCGTAGACACCTCTATTAGTGAATGGTAATGTATATGCTAAAATTTGATCCTATAACCCTCTTTAAATGTCTTTATCATTAAGATGGGAAGGGTTGGGGGCAACTCTTGCTCACCCTAAAAAAAACTGCATGCAAGCATTGGGAAAGGGAGATAGTAGAAGAGAAAAATGAAAAAAAAAAACCTAATTAATCAGGCTTCTACATACTAGGCACGTACGTACGTATACATTAATAGGGTTGTCTCCTTGGTGGTTGATCTGGGCTGTAGCATGCATCTAATGAAGCCGGTGAGCTTAGCTAGCTAAGCATTTAATTAATCGTTCGAGCTCTGTAAATTTGCCCTTTCGTTTCTTCTAGTCTATGCCCCCGCTCATTTCCATTTAAATTTTTAACTTTTGATTTATTTTTCATTATTTATAAATTTTGTCTTTTCTGATTTTTTAGTTTTTTTTATCTTTTTTACCGGTTCTTTTTTCCCGTATTCGTTTGCATTGTCCGTGTGGGTTAACCTGTTTTTCTATTTTTTAATTTTTTTAGAAATTAATTATGTTAAATAAGTTACCATCAGTTACAATATAATTTCAACTATAAATCACCAAATTTTAACCTAACCGAGCGGATCCTGTGTATGCCGATGTATCCCTTTCCATGAGCACTGTACTACTGCATCCTGGTTCGTGTCATGCAGGTTGTAGGCAACTAGTAGCAGTAGCTTAATTAGCTACCTAGCTGGGTCGTCTAGAGCGTTGAGGACATGCAAATTTTTACTCTCCCTTTTCTTAGTTTATGGACGAATGGATGCATCAAATCTGTTGGGAAAATGTAATGTATGTGGAGGGCTAGAATGTATAAATGTCCGGCCGTCTTTTTTTTGATAGATTTCGGGTGTAGGGTGTGGCAGAACGCAGCATAGCGTGCAAGTGTTGTTAATTGATGGTAAATGTTACCCTACGTCGAGTGAAAGCAGATGTTTCTTTTCCTCCAAAATTTCTATAAAATTATTCCCGCATCCTAATGACCATATACCAGAACTTCTCAAAGGGAATGTATATAATCCTATGCGAACTCATCATGCATGCAAACTAGCTAGCTTTTGTTGGATTTAGAGGAGACTTCGAGCCTCAAGGAGGCCGTTGGGATCTTTTTTGAACTATTGGGTCAATTGAATTTTTTTTAAAATAATTTATTTTTCATTTGAATTACAGTAATATATTTGTACTTTTATTTTATAGTAGTAGCCATCTGTCGCTTCACCGTTGAGCGACTTGAGCTAATCGCTCGACCATTGAGCGACTAGCATAAGTCACTCATTGTTGGGCGACTTAGCTCTCGAGTCACCTAACCGTTGGACGACCAGTACTAGTTGCTCAACAATGGAACGATTACTTGATGTGAGCTCTTTTATTTCTCTTTGACCTAACCCTCTCATGGTCTCTCTCACCATTTCTCTCAAAAGAGAACAAGAGGAGCTTGAGAGATGAGAAAAAGAGGAAGAGAAGGAGAGAGGAGAAGGTCACGAGAGGAGAAGAAGCAAAGGAGCTCATGAGATAGAGAGAATCAGATGGGAAGTGAAGAGGGAGAGAAAGTCGAGAGAGGGGAAGAAGCAAAGAAGCTCAAGAGAGGGGGTGAAGGAGAGGAAAGAAGCTCAGGAGAGGGAGAGAAGAAAATGGGAGTTGCTCGTGAGGTAAGAGAGGAAGATGAAGGAAACTCGTTGATAAGGAGAGAAGGTCTTCGTGTGAAGGTAACAGTCTTATCCATTCTTGTTCTCATCCGAATGTACATAACGTGTCACTACTTATTAGTTTAGCACGTATTTAGTGAATGCAAGTTAACAAATGGTAATATTTGCAGTGATAAATCAATCATGTCCGAGCCCACAAGATTTGAAGTACATTACGATGTTGGTTCAATTCATAAAGGTCTATACGGTGTTGACCTGAGCAGTTTCACGCAAGTCAGTTTGATACACCCGGACGTAGAGAATGCTCTAATCGGAGATATCCTGCATTGGCTTACATGCAGCTTCTCCTTGGATCCTGAGGTTCTTAGGGGCATCTGTTCTCAGCCCCTCATCTCCATCGTGAAAGGTGTTCTGTAAGGTACAATCAGATATTTCAAGAAAAAGCATGCAAATGTTGCACTTCATGCAGTCAACCCATATACACCATACTACTTGAAGATTACAGCATACATGTAGACCAAGATCGAGAAAGGTCAATCACACACAGTCTTCGTGATGGGTAACACAGAGCATCATTTCGACGTGACCCTTCAGGACAAAACAATTTGGGATAGCTCGTTCTTTTGTTACCTACAAGGTGTGTCTTGGAGATATGTGAAAGAGCCTAGCTGCACATGCAACAACCAAAACTCCTTCACAAGCCATATCTCATGTCCTCGTCCCATGTGGAACTATCAACATGGACAGAAGGTGTTGTAGACATGGTGTAGCGAGCTAAGAGGCTTGGGGTTATGGGCAACTTCACCACATCGGATATTGCATGAGAGCTTGGATTTTGAATCTTGACCTATTGAAAGGTGGGAAGGGTCGTTAGCAAAGTCATCACATTAGGAATGATATGGATGAATGGGAAGCTGGAGCGACGGGTAGATGTTGCGACCGCTATGGCCAGAATGGCCACACTGCGAGGGTGCAAGGCACCTGCCAATGAGTAGGAATACCAACGTGAAATGCAGCATGACTTATTGTTGTGTGTGTAGTGGTATTAAGATTAGAAATGCTATTATGTTTTAACTTCATTTATACACTTTAACTTCACTTGTAGTATCATTCTGTCATTGTTAACAATGCAGGGAATGTGCCTGAGGAATGGTTCCCTTTTGTAGCCTGAACTCTCCACTCCTCCGCCACGAAATGGCCACTTTTTTGTGTCAGCAAGCAGGCATTTTGCAAGAGCAAAATGGTCTTTTCGCATCCCTAATAGAAGGCACATAATAATCAGTACGAGTGACTATTGATAATTAAAGTTACAGTAAACCTAGAGGGGCTGCTTTTGAGTGACATCCTGACCCGACTAAACGAGATAGCCTTGCGCAATGATCAAAGAGACAGTCTTGCACAGTGACAAGATCAAACAAGACAGTCTTGCGCAAGGACAAGACCAAATAAGACAGACTTGCGTGGTAATAAGACCAAATACGACATCCTTGCGTAGTAATAAGACCAAATAGGCGTGTTGTGCAAATGACATGATGCTAAGTCTGGTCCACGAATCCTTGATGTCTCTCTGCCTCGCAGATGCAAATTTGCCCAAACCAAATTGGACTTGTAAAGCGTACGCTATGTCGGCTTAGCCTATAAGTACTACCCCTTTCACAGCTTATTTTTCTACACCACGACTGCAACACAATGTTGTTAGTATAGATAGTATAGAGAAGAATGGGACGAGATCACCCGACTTGCAAGGGTTGCTATAGCCCGATACAAACAAGCGGAGTGTACTAGGAGGCCACCTCCATGAAGCGAAACCTTCCATACCTCCAACCCCAACCCAACCTCAATATTCCCACCGAGCATTCGCCACAAGATCCTGCTGTGGGAGACGCCTCCCTCTGCTAGTGCAAGGACGATGTAAGTTCTTCAAATCTAAGGAGCGGTTAAGCTTAGATATGCATTACTAGGGTTGCGGTAACTATGCTTGGGACTATCCTGACTAGCATTGGGACACGGCCCGCTACCGACAGCTAGTAAGGACAGGTTACAATATATTCCCCTACCAGTTCTCTTATATAGCACACACTAACAAACTCCCCTTTTTCCATAGTCTCTGGATCCACTATGCGCGTACCGCAAATGGATTGACCAGGAGATCCACCCTTACAACCAGTGACATCTAGACTACGAGGAGTAGAACGTCGAGACAGCACGCGAGAGGAGGCGACGATGCAACAAAGATCAAAGCAAGCGTATCAGCGGAGACGTAAACTCATTTAGAGGCGTGCAGACACCAGAGCGTGAGGCTCATGAGGAGGAGCACGAGAAAGCGTGATCGCAACCAAGACTAGGGTGACCGACGAGAACTACAACATCGACCTCTTGAGGAAGGGCAAATGACCATGTTCCACGCAGAGCTTCGACCCTCTTCGCCTATATGTCCCATGTATTTCTAATTCTCTAAAGTTATACGTGTACTATCCTTGGTTCGTTAACTCGTGCCATATAACCCCGTGTCGGATCAAGCTCATCTGTTGTTGTCGTTACACCCTTTATCCAAGTTTTCGTGTATGAATTCCATGTTGCATTGCAATATCACTTGTCTTCTTACTTACAAAACATTACTAGCTCAATCGTCCTCACGAAATTCTTCCAAAATTTATTGAACTACAACAAAATACGACAATTACAAAATGTTATGCGACTCTAATGATTTCGCACCTTAAGAATCTATAAAAATCACAAACTGACTAACCTATATTGTCCGCCCTTTTGTTCCCAAAAAAAATAACAATCTATAAACAAGATTTGCTAATATATTACATACAAAAATTATCATTTACTCCATAATAATTATTTCCATTGGATTAATAAATTATTATTATTATTTTAAATCGCTCAACCGGTGAGCAACTTCTCGAGGTGTCGCTCCATGATTGAGCTAGTACGACCAAGTCACTCAACGGTCGAGCGACTTGGCCACATGTTACTCGACCTTTGGAAAGTCGCTCAACAGTGGAGCGACAGATAGCTATTATTGTAAAGTAAAAAAGAATATTTATTACTATAATTTAAAATAAAAAATAGTTTATTTCAAAAAAAATCTGCGTCAATGTATAATTGAAAATGCACACATCTCAAAACTAATCCAAAGGCAAAGAAAATAGACCAAGTTAACCAAAAAAATCAGGTAGCAAAACTGTATTCACTATATATATCGATCACAATAAGCCCATTTAGATCCAAGACATCCAAACATCATCAAATGACTCAAATTAGGAGTTCACACGCATGTTATTAACACCTATATATATGTTTGCATTTTTATACTTCTTGTGTTTAATTTGAGGAAAGATTCCGAAACTATACCTCGATTGAAAGCCGCAGATAATTAGCATGGCCAATTGGGCCACCAAGATGAAGGCCTCACTAATAAGTAGGCTTATTTGTCCCTACAATGTAGTCTTTTTATTTAGTCCCTTTAACAATTAAACTAGACGGCCTAGCCCAAATGCCACTCAGTTTAAGTTTTGGGTTTAGAAGCCCATTAGCGTACTTGGTACATATGGGCCCATCCAGCCCATATACACAATGTATCTGGGGTGTTAATTTCTACTACTTTCTAATGAGCAGTTTACTCGCTCAGTGCCGCCGTTGGTTGTTTTCCTATTTTGCCCAATTTTAGTTTTTTTTCAAAAAAAAAAAGCTCGAGGACACTAATTGTAGGAACGACCCTTTTTACTCGCCAGTGTGACCGACGCCAACAATTAACGTCTTTGTTGAGAAAACAATGTAGAATAGATAAACGATAATACGATCACGTAATCAATTATTCACTAAGACGAAGTAGATCAATCACAGAAAAGACATCAATCGAGAAAGAGCATCAGGGAACACAGTCTTTTATTAATTCTCATTTCTCTGTTTACATGGTACAATACCTTTTTATTTATAGTCTAAACCCACCAGGGGTAATTCTGGAATTTACCCACAACAGAACATTCTAGGTTTTATAACACTCTCCCTTGGGCAAATACCACGATATGCACACGCCTCATTAAAAACTCCTTGAGCAACATCTTTCATGATATTACTCTTAATATAACCAATTTGCATCTGTGCCACACAAACTGCATTATCTTCATAAATAATGGTGGAGTTCATCAATGATATTTGTGCCACATGACTCTGGATGTGGCTAATCATTCATCTAAGCCAAAAATATTCTTGTGAGGCTTCATACCATATATACATATGCCTCGTTAAAAACTCCTTCCAAAACCCCAGTGGGAAAAAAATAGAGAAAAGAGTACATAGCACACGTTAAATTGTATTGCAGTTGTTGCCTCATTAAAACTCTTCAAGTAAGAAAATCCAATAGGAAAAACTTACTAAAAAAAGAGTACAATACTTATCTTCAGGATTTATAAACTATCTTCCAGATGTATTATGATCTTTAAGATCTTTATTATGTATGTCGATTGGACTTATTTCGATAGCACATAAAACCTTCAAGGTAGTAGGTAAAACTGCTACAAACAGCTTATAAAAACTATCTTGAAAAGTCATTTGGTTCAAAAACCAGCTTCTAAAAACCAAAAAGTAGAAGCTATTTAGAACAGAGCAATAGAGCCATATACTCCGTGATGCACATCTATGTTGGGTTTCAAAACTTGTCTTCAATGCAATTACCTAGCTTTGCACCAGTGGAGTTGTCTTTCATTAACCTCCGTTATGCTATTTTGTGTTGATTGGGCCGAGCCGAGCTCCAAACTCAGACTCCAATTTAGATTCGATCAAGCTCGACTCAAGCTTCTACATCTCAAGCTTAGGAGGTCAAACTCACTTAAACTCGACTCGTTTTCAGCCCTACCTTAGATGCCGGTCTTTCCCTACACAACACAAACCCATTACTGCACCCCCTCTATACTAACCTACTAGCTGTGACCTTCGCTGACCCCGCAGTTGCCCTGGATAAAAGGGTGCTGCTTACATGTATTTTCCCTTACCCCAACATATGTAACTGCATGATCAACCTGCGCATATTTTGGTGACCCGTTGCATTGATGCACAGCTCACCGAATCACACGACCAAACTGATCTGGCAAATGCAAGAGAGCGGTAGATTGCTCAATGTTTATAGGCAGCCCTGTTTATATGCGTATGTACCATTCTCTCGGATTGCATGATTTTATTCCGGTGAGCAATTTCTCGAGGTGTCGCTTTATGGTTGAGCTGGTAGGGCCAATTCGCCTAACGGTCAAGCGACTTGGCCACGTGTCGCTCAACCTTTGGGAAGTCGCTCAATAGTGGAGCGATAGATAGCTATTATTGTAAAATAAAAATGAAGATTTATTACTATAATTTAAAATAAAAATAGATTATTTTAAAAAAAATATAGGTCAATATATAATTGAAAATACACACATCTCAAAACTAATCCAAAAGGCAAAGAAAATAGACCAAGTTAACCCAAAAAAATCAGGTAGCAAAATTGTATTCACTATATATATCGATCACAATAAGCCTATTTAGATCCAAGACATCTAAACATCATCAAACGACGCAAATTAGGAGTTTACACGCACGTTATTAACACCTATATATGTGTTTGCATTTTTATACTTCCTATGTTTAATTTGAGGAAAGATTTCGAAACTATACCTCGATTGAAAGCTGCAGATAATTAGCATGGCTAAGTGGGCCACCAAGATGAAGGCCTCACTAATAAGTAGGCTTATTTGGGTCTATAATTGTAGTCTTTTTATTTAGTCCTTTTAACAATTAAACTAGATGGCCTAGCCCAAATTCCACTCAGTTTAAGCCTTGGGTTTGGAAGGCCATTAGCTTACTGGGTACATACGGGCCCATCCAGCCCATATACACGATGTATCTGGGGTGTTAATTTCTTCTACTTTCTGATGAGCAGTTTACTCGCTCGGCGCCGCCGTTGGTTGTTTGCTATTTTGGCCGATTTTAGTTTTTTCCAAAAAAAAAAAAAAGGCTCCAGGAAACTAATTGTAGGAACGACCCTTTTTATGCGCCAGTGTGACTGACGCCAACAATTAACGTCTTTGTTGGGAAAACCATGTAGAATAGATAAACAGCATTACGATCATGTAATCAACCAATTACTAAGATGAAGTAGATCAATCACAGAAGAGATATCAATTGAGAAAGAACACCAGGGAACATAGTCTTTTATTAATTCTTATATCTCTGTTTATATGGTATAATGTCTCTCTATTTATAGTCTAAACCTACCAGGGGTAATTCTGGTATTTGCCCACAACGGAACATTCTAGATTTTGTAATACTCTCCCTTGGGCAAATACCATAATATACATATGCCTCATTAAAAACTCCTCCCAAAAACTCAGTGAAAAAATAAATGAAAAAAAGAGTACATTGCATCTGTTTCTTACTGCACACTTGCCGTCTCATTAAAAACATTTATGTGAGAAAACTTTAGAAAAAACTCACAAAGGAAAAAAAGAGTTCAACATTTAGATAATCAGGATCATGTAAGTCTTCTAACCTTACATAAGGGCTATAGTTTAAGGATATACTCCTCCTAAACCTTGTAACTCTCTAAACCATCTCATCTCTATGCTTCAAACACACTTCTAGAATTTAGCGGTTGGAAGAGATTTTGTGAATAAATCTACTAAATTATCACAAGACATAGATTCAGTATCTTTCCTCTTTGTTCTTCTGGAGCTCATGAGGATAAAAGAATTTAAGAGCAACATGCTTTATGATATTATTCTTAATATAGCCTATTTGCATATGTGCCATACAAACTGCATTATCTTCATAGATAATAGTGGGGTTCATCAACTATGTTTATGTCACATGACTTCTAAATGTGGCTAATCATCCACCTAAAGCAAAAACATTCTTGTGAGGCTTCATACCATATATGTATATGCTTTGTTAAAAACTCCTTCTAAAACCCAGTGAAAAAAGAAATGGAGAAAAGAGTACATAGCACACGTTAAATTGTATTGCAGTAGTTGCCTTATTAAAACCCTTTAAGTAAGAAAATTCAATGGAAAAAAACTTACTAAGGAACAAAGAGTACAACACTTATCTGCAGGATTTGCAATACTTATCTTCAGGATTTATAAACTATCTTTAGAATATATTAGATCTTCAAGATCTTTATCATGTCTATCGATTGGACTTATTTCGACAGTAGGTAAAACTCCTACAAATAGATTAAACTATCTTGAAAAGCCATTCGATTCAAAAATCAGCTTCTAAAAGCTAAAAAGTAAAAATTGTTTGGAACAGAGCAATTGTCATGATCCCGGGTAGAAGGGAGAGAGAGACTAGATGATGGAGACTATAATATTTCTCTTCATTGATTGATTGATGCCAATAGCATGTGGTAGCCTCTTTATATAGATGGCTCCCCTAACAGATATATTCTAATCCCAATTATATCTCTAACAAATATAGCAACTCATATCATATCTCTAATTATATCTCTAACAAAAGGAATATAATCTCTAACTCAAATAGAAATCAATCTCTAATTATAACTTGACTGGGCCTTGGGCCCAAGGCCCACACCCTAACACTACACCCCTCTCGGACAGGCAGCTCGTCCTCGAGCTGCTAGGCGGCGATCAGGACTTCTGACACCGGTGTAGGAGACGAACGATGTCGGTGTTCTGCAGCGGATGGAGACGGTCGACCCGATCCAAGCGGAACAGGGTTAAACGATGCATGCAAGATTTTATATTTTTTTGATTTTTTTCCTCTTTTTCTGTTCACTTTTTTTATTTTTGTTTTTCTTTTTTTTTTAATTTTTTTCTTTTTTTTGTTTAGCTTCTGAGGGAAGCTACTGCTATTAAACGGCAGGCAGTGGAGGTTGGCTTCGAAGAGAAGCTAACTCCACGGTGGGCGCCAGGCGTGGATGCCCCCGCGGCGTCGGCGTCGGCGCGCGGGCGGCGGGCCAAAGACGAGCAGCGGCGGCGGCGGGGGGCGAAGGCGGCGCAGGGTCATTGGCGGCGAGGCCGGGTGGCGGTGGTGGTCTCCGCCGAGCGGCGGGCGCGAGCCGGGTGGCAGTGGCCGGATGGCGGCGGCACTGGCGGCGCCGAGGCGGCGGCTCATCTGGTCGCGGCACCGATCGGCCGTGGTCGGTCGAGGGCGAGAGGCGCCAGCGTGAGAGGGCTCGGGGCACGGAGGCGGGGAGGCGGCCCGGCGGCGTCCCGGCGTGAGGAGGCGGCGACCTGTCGACGGAGAAGCGACCCGGGGGAGGCGGCGGAGTCGGCACGGGGCGGATCCAACGGATCCGAGCAAAGCAGCCGGGAGAGGACTTCGGCGCGCGCGCCTCGGGTAAAAAGGAGGCGGCGTCCCTGAGGAAGAGGCGGCGACGGCGTCCGCCGGATCGTCGCGGTCTGTGGGACCCGAGTAGAAACTCCTGCACTTCGTATTATCGCACTAGTCCTGCAGATCAATGCTAGTACACACAGCTCAAACAGTAAAAGATGATACATTGCCAACAACGCTTTATTACAATAGTATCAAGTTTTACAAAGGCCATTGCCTTACTAAGGTTCACGTAACCACAAGCAAAAACACAATGGAAGCAAAAGATAACTTGATCGACCCATCAATCGCCATGTGCAATTGATCGGGAAAGCGAATCCTAGGCATCCGAGAATAATCCACCGCATCCACATTCGCAGAAGTCATACTCTCCACTTGATCTTTCCATTCTCTCGCTTTTATATTTATAGAGCAACAGTGAGTACAAAATGTACTCCGCAAGTCTTGGGAAAATGCATAGATGTAAGGTTTCACAAAGGAAGGCTATATGGTTTATTTGCAAAATCAGCATTTTATTTCAAATCTACATAATTACTTTAAAAGCCATTTTGTAAACAACTTGTTTTTAATAATCGAAAATGGATAAGTACTTTAGTGAAGGTTAAACTATCAACACTAATATCTCGTGCCATCACACCAATTTTCAAAACCTCAGTTACACCCCCGATCTCAACATCACGAGAGTTATACTACTCCCGAGTTTTTCTCCAACTCATTTTGTTTTGAAATTAAAACCAAAACTTCTACCATGTGAATGCATTCCTTGTTCGCCCTTGACCGTGGGCACGGCTATTCGAATAGTTTTAACTCGCAGAGGGTGTACAACTTTACCCACAAGAGATAAGTCATCTTTAATAGTCAACATGCTTCCTTTGGCATAAGACTCAGATAAATTATCACAAAGCTTTTCACCTACTCCAAAGATAGTTTAAATACCACCCGCTAAGGTTTCACCACAACTTGAATCCACAAGTTGGAGCCCTCTGCGCCATATGAGTACAAGAAACCCCGTCCCTCACTATGAGTAACCAAGACACCCGGCACTCAATACACCATCGGTGATATCTAAACTACACTATTATAGGGTAGTTAGCTAGGTCGCACTCCATATAGACTTGTGGTTGTACTGTTTTGCTCAGTTTGGACAAACACAAGCGCCGGTCCTTAATCGACTGTGGTGGCTCATTCACAAACCCAACAATTCTCGTGCTAATCGCACTCACCAAACCTTCCATCCACCCTTGTCAACTTTTCCTTTGATTTTCAAATTAACAGTGGTAACATCCATTACCACTTTTCAAACAAAATATTTAACAACGGTAACCTCCATTACCAATGTTCAAACAAAACATTTAACAATGGTAACATCCATTACCAATGTTCAAACAAATCATTCATCAAAACATTTGATAAACATGCTACTCATTTGAACATTAATATATTTATTTGCTACGCTAAGCATTTGCTAGTTTTTAAACATTCAACAATTGTAACACTAACTTATTATTGAGTCAAAGGGATATCCTAAGTTGACAATGGTACAAGGTAAACAATTTTCAATGGAAGGTATAACAAATTGGGTCTTTAACTAAATTTTCTAAATCAAACTATCACTTGATATAACATAAGCATGCATTAATTTAAAATAACTACCTACTCATTTTATAAATCATTGGAGCAAGTTGATCAAAGGAAACTTGCAAAACACGGAGCAAAATGGTCAAAGGAGACTTGCCTTCCGTGTCCGGTTGAAATCTTCCACAACTTGCTCTTGAGATTGCTCTGACAAATCGGTCTCTACACGTAAATCGAGAATTCCAAATAAATAAAATAAAATAAAAATTCAAAAATTGAAAATAAATATACCAAATGAAAGATTGAAATTTTAGATGAATTTAGAAATTTGAATGGACCAATTTGGAGCTAAAATGAAAAAGATATGGCTATTTGAAAATCTCGATTTGAATAAATCCAGAAATTGGAAATCTCGACATGTGGGGTCCATCGGTCAGAAATTTCATTTAGAATAAGTCTCGACATGTGGGACCCATCGAACTCGGGACCCACTTGTCGCTGGTTAGCGCAGGGGTGGTCGCCGACGGTGGGGCCACCCCGCCGTGGAATAAAACGGAGAAAACTCAACCTCGCCACACGGAGCGGGCTCGAACGCGCCGAGGAGTGGGAGGGGGAGGAGAGCGGCGCTAGCCAAGTGAGCGGGAGGCACCGCCACCCTTAACGGGTAGGTAATCCTCTTGAGGATTATCTCGCGGAGGCCGGCGGCAACGTGGCACACACGTGGTCGACGCGTGGTCGCCGCGCGGTCGCCACGCCACCGCTTGCCGACGTGGCGCGCGCACGCCGCAAGGTGGCGGGAGGCGCCGGTGGCGCCGACGTGGCGCCGACCGCCGCCACGCCGCTGCCACTCACCGACGGCCGACGGTCGGGCGGCGGTGGTGGGCGACGGGACCGAGGGTCGCCGAGTTCGTGACGGCGCGCGCCGCCAAGGGTACCAAATGAAGAGAAGGATGCGTGGAATGCATCGGCACTTGCGCGAGGCCGAGGGTGACCGAGGGAAGAATCGCGAGAAGGGGCGGCGGTCGGAGAGGAACCTCACGGCGCGGAGGTGATCCAGCGCAGCAGCTCGGGAAGGGGTCGCCGAATCGCTTGGCACCAAAGAACGCCGGAAGGCGCGGCGAGGAATGAGGTAGCCCGGCGCCGGAATTGCTCGCCGGAGTATTTGAAGCCGCGGGAAGAAATCGGGCGAGGGAGGGCTCGCGCCGGTGATTCGCTTGAGAGGTGAGGAGAGGCGCAGCGGTAGAGGGACCCGGGTGCGGGTTTTATAGACCGGGAGGGTTGTAACGGCCGCGCGGGTTCGCCGGACTTGGAACCGCTTGAGGAGATGAATGCGACGGCGAGGAGAGGAGTAACGCGCGCTTTATGCCGTAAACCGACGCGTGGAGGCGGGAATTAATATGCAACAGACGGGAAATATTGGTTAAGAAACCAAGCTTTAAAGCTTCGCTTTTTCGATTTAATGGCGCAGCGGCGAGACGCGGGAGGAAGAAGGTGGCGGGAAGACGATCGCCGATGGGCCCCGCATGTCGCTGAGAGAGGAAAAGAGAGAAGGCGACGGTTACGCGCGGATGCACGACGCGCGCGCAGAGAAAAGTAATCAAGGCCGCAGGATGATGGGTGAAGGGGTAAGTGAAAGGATACGTTGAGATTCAATCCGCAACGTTGATTAAACCGAGCCGATGGGGTGTACTAATGGCAACCGCGGCCGCGATTTAATACGGCAATCATGAACGGTCAAGATGACGACACGCGCTGGGGAACGACGGCTTTGACAGTGGGACTCGCCGCGTGAGTCCACACGCACCGGCCAATGACAGTGGGGCCCACTTGTCGGCGCAACAAAAAAAGAAACTCAACTCGCGCGAGCGGGCTCGAACGCGCGCCGAGGAGCGGGAAGGAAAGAGAGCGCGGCGGTAACTGGGCCAGCGGGAGGATCAACCTACCCTATAAGGATGATTAATCCTTTGAGTGTTAGTCGATAGCCGGCCGTCACGGATGCGCGACACTTGGCGCCGCGAGAGAGGGAAGGCGGATGAGGCGAGACGGCGGGATGAGCTCTGCCGGGAGGAAGGGCTCTGATGCTTGACAAGTGTCACCGAGGAGATTTGATATTTAAATCTTTATATATATTTTAAATCATTAGAGACTTTAAAATACCTAAAAATACCAAATAAATTCCAAAAATTCCAGAAAATTCACATAACTCATCGATAATGTTTTAAACATATGAAAATATTTCCAACTTATTTGGATATTAAATTTTCTTTTCAATGTAAACTTTAACTTCGTAAAATTCCTAAAATTGGAAATTATTAATTTAAAACTATTTCTTCAAAATAAAAGCAAAAATTGGGATGTTACAAACCTACCCTCTTAGAAGGAATCTCACCCTAGATTCGATGAACTGAGAAATAGATTAGAAACTCGTCAAGATCCTCTTCTCGCTCCTGTGTTGCTTCGACTGGACGGTTGCTCCATTGCACTTTGCGTAATTTGATAGTCTTGTTTCTTGTGCGCGCTCGCTTCTTCCAAAATCTTGACAGAAATTCAATATGTCAAGTCCTCTTTAAATCAACATCCTCAAAAGGTATCAACTCCTCCGTACTCTCAAACACTTTTTCAATCGTGATACATGAAATACATCATGTACACTGACAATCGAGGTGGAAGTTCTAGCCGATGTTTACTTCACCTCTTCTTGCTATAACTAGAAATGGCCCAATATACCTTGGGGCAAGCTTACCATCGACTTTGAATCGACGCATCCCTTTCATAGGTGACACTTTCAGATACACATGATCGTCTCGCGAAATTCCAACATTCTTCGACGATTATCGCGATAACTCTTTGTCCGGTCTCAGTGCTGCTTTCAATCGGTCTCTGATTAAGCGAACTTGATCTTCCGCTAACTTTAAGACATCCGTCCGAATACTTGACTCTCTCCTGCCTCGACTAATATAACGGTGTTCTACATTTTTCGCCATACAAGGCTTCAAACGGAGACATCTTCGCACTAGATTGATAACTATTATTATATGAGAATTCCGCATAGGGCAAACTTCTATCCCAACTGGCTTTATTGGCTAAAGCACATGCTCTCAAAGATATCTTCCAATATTCGATTTACCTGCTCTGTTCGACCATCCGCTTGAGGATGATAAGCAAGATAAAATTTAAATTGGTGCCCAAAACTTCATGAAGCTTCGCCAAAATCTTGAGGTAAATTGTGTTCCTCTATCCGACACTATCCTCTTTGGAACTCCATGCAAACACACAATTTTTGACATATAAAGCTCGCTAATCTATCTCCGAATATGTAGTCTTCACGGTATGAAATGAGCAACTTTTGTTAAACGGTCAACTATAACCCAAATTGAGTCATAACCTAACTTGGTTCTTGGTAGTCCTGTTATGAAATCCATTCCAATTTCCTCCCATTTCCATTCGTATATGCAGAGGTTGCAAAAGACCAGCAGGTCTTTGATGCTCGCTTAACTCTTTGACATATGTCACACAAGGCTACATATTCTGCAATTTCCTTTTCATACTGCTCCACCAAGAACTTTCCTTTAAATCTCGATACATTTTTGTACTTCCGTGATGAATTGAATATCCCGATTCATGAGCTTCTTTTAAGATTAAATCTTTTATTTCCTTTTTCTGTACTAGTATTCTCTTTCCAAACCAAAGAATTCCTTCTTCATCTTCCGAGAATCCAGCGCTTTACCTTTCTTCATATTCTCTTTATCTCTTTAACATATTTATCCTCTCACGAGCTGCCTTGATCCGATCTTCCAAGGTAGAGTGAACCTTCAATGTAGACAGTAATACCTTCGTTAACTATTTCCAAATTTAATCGTTGGAATTCTCATGGAGGGTTAATCGCTTATCCGAATTGACAGATTATTCATATGACTCTTTCGACTCAAAGCGCCGGCTACCACATTAGCTTTTCCGGATGATAGTGTATTCCCACATCATAATCCTTTATCAATTCGAGCCATCTTCTTTGTCTCATATTAAGATCAGTGGGTGAATATATACTTTAAACTTTTATGATCTCAGATATATCTCACACCGACATCGATTAAGTAATGCCTCCATAACTTTAGAGCATGCACAACAAAGAAGCTAGTTCTAAATCATGAGTGGGATAATTTTCTTCATGCGGTCTTAATCGCCTTGATGCATAAGCTACCACCCTTCCTTCTTGCATTAACACACAACCAAGACCTTGTTTTGAAGCATCACAAAATATCTCAAAATCTTTTCGAATATCGTAACCGCAGAACGGTGCTGAAGTTAACCTTTCTTTAACTCTTGAAAACTATCCTCACAGATTTACTCCATTCAAATTTCTTCTCCTTCTTTAACACTGGGTTAAAGGTCCGCAATCTTGGAAAACCTTCAATAAATCGACGATAGTAACCTGCTAATCCTAAAACTTCGGATCTCTGCCATCGCCTTGGGTGGAGTCCAATTTAATACATCCTTAACTTTTCCAGATCTACAGATACTCCTTCCGCTGAGATCACATGTCCTAAAACTCAATTTCCTTTAACCAAAATGCACATTTGCTAAATTTAGCATATAATCGTGTTCACTGAGTCTTTGCAACACTATCCTTAGATGACCTTCATGTTCTTTGTTATTCTTTGAATAGATAAGAATGTCATCTATGAAAACAACAACAAACTTATCTAAATAATCCATAAAGACTTTATTCATCAAGTTCATGAAATATGCCTGGTGCATTTGTCGCATCAAAAGACATCACCGTATACTCATATAATCCATATCTTGTGGCGTAAGGTCGTCTTTGGTATATCTTCATGTCTAATCTTCAATCGATGATATCCTCGACCAAGATCAATCTTGGAAAAGACACTTGATCCTATGAGTTGGTCAAACAAATCATCGATCCGGTAAGGGATACTTATTCTTTATAGTGACTTCATTTAAAGCTCGATAATCAACGCACATCCGCTGACTACCATCCTTCTTCTTTACTAGAAGCACCGGGCTCCCAAGGCGAAGAACTTGGTCCGATGAATCCTTTCTCATACAATTCTTGGATCGCCTCTTGACTTCGCTAAATCATCTACCGACATCCGATAAGGTCTTTTGATATTGAGCCGCACTGTGCACCGTGTTTATAACAAATTCAACTTCTCGATCGGTGGTAATCTCGGCAAATCTTCAGAAAACATCCGGTACTCGCGAACTATCGCCACATCTTCCAAACTTTTTCCTTTTAGGTCAAGTTAACATATCGTCTTTCTTTGAGTGCATAATCGCTTCATGTCTTATCTCGAATTCCATCGAATTGGTATGATAATGGCACGATTGGCACAATCTATCTGCCCTTTATACTTGATCAACCAATCCATACCAAGTATTATATCTATGCCATCTGAGTCTATTATAATAAGGTTCGCTAGAACTTTACTCCATTTATAATTATGGTTGCACTAGGGCTAACCAAATTAGTCCTCAATTCTTTTCCGTGATTGACTATCATAAGGTCCTTTAGCAAACAAATTTTCCAATTATTCTTTTCAACAAAAGCCTTTGTTACGAAAGAATGTGTAGCTCCGTAATCAAATAATATAATTGCCGGTAATCGAAGTTTACTAGAAACTTACCCGTAACTACATCCGTGCATCTTCCACGCCTCTGCGGTAACATGGTTGATACGCTCGATTAATGTTTTGTGGAGTCTTGGGAGTTTGAGGGCTTCCACGCCCTGACCATTGGTTGGAGCTCTTGCCGGTGTAGGGTCAAGATTGAAACGAACCGGTTACCGCTGACGCTTCGTGGACGCTGTCGCATAGTGTCCCATATTCTGCAATTGTAGCATTGCACTCGCAGCTACATTTCTTTGCCGCAGCTTGGGCTGCATTTCAGCTTCTAGGAGCTTGAGGTAAGGGACGAGGTGCAGCAATCGGTACCTTGTATGATTATGAATCGGGGTCGGTTGTACTGTGGTGGCGTGAATCGTGAACCGCCGCAGATCGCCGAGCTTGGAACTTCCTCTTCCGGAGTCGAAGAGTTGGCGTTGAGCATCTTCTGCAATAAAGCTTTATTCACTAGATGCTGAAAAGTAGGGTAGTCATTGGAGACTAATTGAACCTTGAGGTTGGGGTCTATCCTCCCATAAACCTCCAAATCTTTGCAAGATCACGCCACATCTTCTCGGGGCATATCTAGATAGTGAATGAATTTGCTTAAATAAGCGGAAACGCTGTGTTTCCTCAGAGATGATGGAACTCCTTCCTCTTCATTTCCATAATACTCATAGGAATATGAGCATTACGGAAGGCTTCCAAAAATTTCGCCCAACCAATGTTCCGAGCATCCCGTGTGCGCGCAAAGAATTGTCCCACCAATTGGCAAAGAACTCCTGGAGTTGATGAGCAGCATATATAACCTTCTCATGTTCAGCACATTGAGCTAAATTCAGCTTCCTTTCCACTTCCTTAATCCAATCATCCGCCTCCAACGGATCGGCAGATCCTCGCGAATGTCGGGGTCGGGTCCTCATGAATTCCCGAGCTTAGATCATGTGGGTGAATAGGTACTTGCTGAGCTTGATTGACTTGATTTTGGGCCAAAGCCTCAAGAAGTTGTAGTTGCATGGCCATCATTTGTTCCATGTTGGGAGCTTGGGTCATGGAGGTGGAATTGGGACCTCATTGTTGTTGGGCGCTGGTTGTTGTTGATGTTGCTTCTCGTGTTCACCATCCAAGCTCCATCAAGAAAAGTACAGTAAAAGAGGGAAAAGCATAGATGAGAGACGGGCGATTTTTCATCCCAAAACCACACACAAGATTAACACAATGAATGAGAAAACTCAACTTTTGAAATTCAAATTAATCTTTGAAATGGCTGTACCACAAATGCACAAGGCTCTGTACAATCCATTTTATTACATCATATCATTATAAAAGCGTTCTAGTATCGATAAACAATCAAGAAAAGGGTAGTCTATCTAACATCTAATTGTCCTCAACGATGATACGCCTCGCTCCTCCTCGATCCTCCTCTCGAGTCCGACGAGTGACTTCGCCCACAATCACGGCAGCTTGTTCGCGAACGCGACCGTGATCGGCTCGCTGAAAGTAGGTGATCTCGAACGGAATGCCGGGCGCCTCTACCGATCCGCTGATGTCGAGGTCGTAGCGGATCGGGCGCCGCACACTCTTCCTTGCCGTGAGCCTAGTGCGAGGTCCGAGAGTCCGATCGAGCAGCAACAGAGAGCGGTGGAGTCGGTGTAGTGGTGGCAGCTCAAGACGCCCACCGCCAGCAGCCTGTCCTCGCCGCATGGCGCCGGCGCGGGCGGTTCGACTCGCAGCACCGTGCTCGAGAGTGTCGGAGTGGTCGAACTCGACGCCGAAGCATCCGAGAAGTCCTATCTCCCGCCGAGCTCGCGTAAGTCGCGTCGATGCTTGGGTGAATCGCACTGATGAGACAGCGTGGGTCGCCGACCACGATCCGAAAGCTTCGGATGGGTCTGCCCCGCTCGTAGTCGGAAAGAAGCGTAAAGGCGATCGTCAGAATTCTCCTTGTGCCTCCGCACAACTCGCTATCGCCATCTTGGCCGCATCTTGATAGCGCCTCAGCATGCTGGGTCCGAGGGTGCTCAATATCGCAGAGACGGGTCAAGCTGCCCATCCGAGCATAGATGAATACTTCCATGGTCCATGAATCCATAGTCATCACTCTAGTGTTCCGCCTCTCAAAATGGGTCGTTGATTATATTTCGATGCTGCATTAATCGTCGAGAAGAGTCGCAAAGCTCCTCACTCGCCATGAGAATGGTGATCCCACTGGGTCAAGACAACGAAGAACCCGCCATCTATAAGTTTGAGAATAAGGAGAGATTAGTAAAGATTTTTAAATAATGAGAGTAGGACAAGAATAAGATACTAAGTAAGAAAAGAGTAGAAGCAAAAGAAACTTATATTTTTGTACATAAATTTTTATTAAATATAAATCCTTAAAGCTTCCCAAAACCTAGGCTCATCCTACATACCAAGATGGCTCGATACCACTTCGTGAGACCCGAGTAGAAACTCCTGCACTCTCGTGTATTCGCACTAGTCCTGCAGATCAATGCTAGTACACACAGCTCAAAAGTAAAAGATGATACATTGCCAACAACGCTTTATTACAATAGTATCAAGTTTTACAAAGGCCATTGCCTTACTAAGGTTCACGTAACCACAAGCAAAAAAACACAATGAAGCAAAAGATAACTTGATCGACCCATCAATCGCCATGTGCAATTGATCGGGAAGCGAATCCTAGGCATCCGAGAATAATCCACCGCATCCACATTCGCGCAAGTCATACTCTCCAGCTTGATCTTTCCATTCTCTCGCTTATATTTATAGAGCAACAGTGAGTACAAAATGTACTCCGCAAGTCTTGGGAAAATGCATAGATGTAAGGTTTCACAAAGGAAGGCTATATGGTTTATTTGCAAAATCAGCATTTTATTTCAAATCTACATAATTACTTTAAAAGCCATTTTGTAAACAACTTGTTTTTAATAATCGAAAATGGATAAGTACTTTAGTGAAGGTTAAACTATCAACACTAATATCTCAGCCATCACACCAATTTTCAAAACCTCAGTTACACCCCGATCTCAACATCACGAGAGTTATACTACTCCCGAGTTTTTCTCCAACTCATTTTGTTTTGAAATTAAAACCAAAACTTCTACCATGTGAATGCATTCCTTGTTCGCCCTTGACCGTGGCACGGCTATTCGAATAGTTTTAACTCGCAGAGGGTGTACAACTTTACCCACAAGAGATAAGTCATCTTAATAGTCAACATGCTTCCTTTGGCATAAGACTCGATAAATTATCACAAAGCTTTTCACCTACTCCAAAGATAGTTTAAATACCACCCGCTAAGGTTTCACCACAACTTGAATCCACGAGTTGGAGCCCTCTGCGCCATATGAGTACAAGAAACCCCGCCCTCACTATGAGTAACCAAGACCCCGGCACTCAATACACCACCGGTGATATCTAAACTACACTATTATAGGGTAGTTAGCTAGGTCGCACTCCATATAGACTTGTGGTTGTACTGTTTTGCTCAGTTTGGACAAACACAAGCGCCGGTCCTTAATCGACTGTGGTGGCTCATTCACAAACCCAACAATTCTCGTGCTAATCGCACTCACCAAACCTTCCATCCACCCTTGTCAACTTTTCCTTTGATTTTCAAATTAACAGTGGTAACATCCATTACCACTTTTCAAACAAAATATTTAACAACGGTAACCTCCATTACCAATGTTCAAACAAAACATTTAACAATGGTAACATCCATTACCAATGTTCAAACAAATCATTCATCAAAACATTTGATAAACATGCTACTCATTTGAACATTAATATATTTATTTGCTACGCTAAGCATTTGCTAGTTTTTAAACATTCAACAATTGTAACACTAACTTATTATTGAGTCAAAGGGATATCCTAAGTTGACAATGGTACAAGGTAAACAATTTTCAATGGAAGGTATAACAAATTGGGTCTTTAACTAAATTTTCTAAATCAAACTATCACTTGATATAACATAAGCATGCATTAATTTAAAATAACTACCTACTCATTTTATAAATCATTGGAGCAAGTTGATCAAAGGAAACTTGCAAAACACGGGAGCAAAATGGTCAAAGGAGACTTGCCTTCCTGTGTCCGGTTGAAATCTTCCACAACTTGCTCTTGAGATTGCT
Organism: Melocanna baccifera; assembly: GCA_036346265.1. Classification (NCBI taxonomy): domain Eukaryota; kingdom Viridiplantae; phylum Streptophyta; class Magnoliopsida; order Poales; family Poaceae; genus Melocanna; species Melocanna baccifera. The sequence goes on from JAYEVJ010000337.1 coordinate 209,645, forward strand.
CTGACAAATCGGTCTCTACACGTAAATCGAGAATTCCAAATAAATAAAATAAAATAAAAATTCAAAAATTGAAAATAAATATACCAAATGAAAGATTGAAATTTTAGATGAATTTAGAAATTTGAATGGACCAATTTGGAGCTAAAATGAAAAGATATGGCTATTTGAAAATCTCGATTTGAATAAATCCAGAAATTGGAAATCTCTCGACATGTGGGGTCCACTGGTCAGAAATTTCATTTAGAATAAGTCTCGACATGTGGGACCCACTGAACTCGGGACCCACTTGTCGCTGGTTAGCGCAGAGGTGGTCGCCGACGGTGGGGCCTACCGCCGCCGTGGAATAAACGGAGAAAACTCAACCTCGCACACGGAGCGGGCTCGAACGCGCCGAGGAGTGGGAGGGGGAGGAGAGCGCGCTAGCCAAGTGAGCGGGAGGCACCGCCACCCTTAATGGGTAGGTAATCCTCTTGAGGATTATCTCGCGGAGGCCGGCCGGCAACGTGGCACACACGTGGTCGACGCGCGGTCGCCGCGTGGTCGCCACGCCACCGCTTGCCGACGTGGCGCGCGCACGCCGCAAGGTGGCGGGAGGCGCCGGTGGCGCCGACGTGGCGCCGACCGCCGCCACGCCGCTGCCACCTCACCCGACGGCCGACGGGCGGGCGGCGGTGGTGGCGACGGGACCGAGGGTCGCCGAGTTCGTGACGGGCGCGCCGCCAAGGGTACCAAATGAAGAGAAGGATGCAGGAATGCATCGGTACCTTGCGCGAGGCCGAGGGTGACCGGAGGGAAGAATCGCGAGAAGGGGCGGCGGTCGGAGAGGAACCTCACACGCGCGAGGTGATCCAGGCGCAGCAGCTCGGGAAGGGGTCGCCGAATCGCCTTGGCACCAAAGAACGCCGGAAGGCGCGGCGAGGAATGAGGTAGCCCGAACGCCGGAATTGCTCGCCGGAGTATTTGAAGCCGCGGGAAGAAATCGGGCGAGGAGGGCTCGCGCCGGTGATTCGCTTGAGAGGTGAGGAGGGGCGCAGCGTAGAGGGACCTCGGGTGCGGGTTTTATAGACCGGGAGGGTTGTAACGGCCGCGCGGGTTCGCCGGACTTGGAACCGCTTGAGGAGATGAATGCGACGGCGAGGAGAGGAGTAACGCGCGCTTTATGCCGTAAACCGACGCGTGGAGGCGGGAATTAATATGCACAAGACGGAAATATTGGTTAAGAAACCAAGCTTTAAAGCTTCGCTTTTTCGTTTAATGGCGGCAGCGCGTAGACGCGGGAGGAAGAAGGTGGCGGGAAGACGATCGCCGATGGGCCCCGCATGTCGCTGAGAGAGGAAAAGAGAGAAGGCGACGGACACGGCGCGGATGCACGACGCGTGGCGCAGAAAAGTAATCAAGGCCGCAGGATGATGGGTGAAGGGGTAAGTGAAAGGATACGTTGAGATTCAATCCGCAACGCTGATTAAACCGAGCCGATGGGGTGTACTATGGCAACGCGCCGCGATTTAATACGGCAATCATGAACGGTCAAGATGACGACACGCCGCTGGGAACGACGGCTTTGACAGTGGGACTCGCGGCGCGAGTCCACACGCACCGGCCAATGACAGTGGGGCCCACTTGTCGCGCACTAAAAAAGAAACTCAACTCGCGCGAGCGGGCTCGAACGCGCCGAGGAGCGGGAAGGAAAGAGAGCGCGGCGCAGAACTGGGCCAAGCGGGAGGATCAACCTACCCTATAAGGATGATTAATCCTTTGAGTGTTAGTCGATAGCCGGCCGCCGTCGGATGCGCGACACTTGGCGCCGCGAGAGAGGGAAGGCGGGATGAGGCGAGACGGCGGGATGAGCTCGGGCGGGAGGAAGGGCTCTGATGCTTGACAAGTGTCACCGAGGAGATTTGATATTTAAATCTTTATATATATTTCGTAAATCATTAGAGACTTTAAAATACTCTAAAAATACCAAATAAATTCCAAAATTCCAGAAAAATTCACATAACTCATCGATAATGTTTTAAACATATGAAAATATTTCCAACTTATTTGGATATTAAATTTTCTTTTCAATGTAAACTTTAACTTCGAAAATTCCGTAAAATTGAAATTATTAATTTAAAACTATTTCTTCAAAATAAAAGCAAAAATTGGGATGTTACATCTTGAGACATCGTTGAGATTGTTATGTTTTATATGTCATCGCTGGCCTTAAGCAATAAGGATGTATAATTGTCGAGATCGAATATGCAAATTTGGATTCTCTCGTAAAACGCACTAGTCTAGAATCACGCTAGTGCACAGAGTCAAATATAGATGTAACCACAATCATATACACGCTAAAATAAAGGAAAACTCAAATATCAATAATTAACGAAGGCACAATCTTATGGTTAAGCTTATAATTTATCTAGCCTGAAGGGCTTAACAAAACTAGCAGCGGAAATGTAAAAAATAGCATGGTAGCCAATCGACATGCCCACAGGCTATCAAGTGGAGAATGAAGTCCTAATTCATGAAGTCGTCGAAGTACTTTCCTTCTGGTACCTCTTACTGATAATACTCCTCCTCCTCAACCGAGCAACATAGACATACAGCCGTGAATACATTGGTATTCAGCAAGTCGTTTGTAACAAATGAATGCAATATAGTATGCAAGGCTTACCAATGGAGGGCTGAAAGGTTAATTTGCATAAAATAACATTTTAAGATAAATACGAATAATAGATTGAAGGCGAAATTTAATGAAAAACAATAATTAATAAGTAATCAACGGAATTAAAATAAACCACTTGTGAACCTCCTATCCACAAGCTAAACCAACAGTGAACTATCTGTTTACTTTCAACCATAAACCACAAGTTTTCATGAAATCTCTACCTCTCGTGTGAAATCACCGAACATTGTCCATAACCAGGGACACGGCTATTCGAATAGTTTTACACTCTACAGAGGTTGCATAACTGTACCCACACGATGTGATTAACCTCGCGCTAAGGAAATCATAATAAGGCCTTTACAAAGTTCAATTCCAACCCAATACCGCTCGCTAGGGTTTCGCATCACACCCCCCTTGCGTCACATAGAAATCAGCAACCATATTCATCACAATGGCGAGATTGAAATTGAAGCATCCCAAATTAATCAGTCAGGTCTATCCCATACTAGACATGTGGTTTGCACGATAAAGCTCAGATCAATGGCGCATAAAGTTAAATCCTTAATATTACTCGAGCGAGACTTCCACATCCCACGAAGTGAATCCACACTTCCCCTTTACTGTACGATCACTCACCCAAGTGAAAACTAAATTCGTATAACCATGCCAATGACACACCAATGTTATGACACAAATTTTATAGCTGTGCCACCAACCATGGTTCCATATCTCATCAAGTTAAATTAATTATTCACATGCGATGATAAACCCTTTCGTAAATTAAGCGGGCTAAGCATTTTAATCGTACAACCCATGTGACATCTAGCATAGCATCACTAGTAAGTTTCTCAACCTATGGTGACAAAGTCATCATGATATTCGAAAAAACAAGGAGAAAGATTAACCAATTGGAGTGTAACTACCAAGTACAATGGTTTGTATTAAAATAACGATGCAAAATATTTAAAACAAACTAATTAAATAATAGATTACAAACTGGGTTCAACATAATTAAAAGTTACGACTTGCGTTGGTTATGCTCAGCGAGCTACTCGGGGTCTTCTAGCATCGCTCCTGCTCCTCTAAAATTGGGATCTAACAAGAGAGAAAGCGACTGAAACAACAAAAACACATAAAATGATAGGCAAATAAACTCCAAAAACCTTGAAACCAGAACCAAAAGATAGGGATCAATTTTAGATGAATTTGAAAAAAAACGAGGTCATCGGAGCTAGGACGGAGGAGAACAGACTCTTGAAAAATTAAATCTACTGAAAATGCTAAAAATCAGAAATTGCACTGTGCTGTGAACCCGGTGCATAAAAAAATAAGTTCACGGTGGACGGTGACACGGGCGGTGCTTACGGTGCGGTCTTCGACGCGCGCCTAGGGTCGACGTGGCGGGACGTGGTGTTGACACGTGGCCCGGCTGACGTGGCAGCTGACATAGCACTCAGGGGATGGGTTTTGCTAACGTGGCACTGACGTGGCATGCTAGGGCTGACGTGGCACGGCTTGGGTGCGGTGTCGGCGGCCAGATCTGACGGCGGGGAAGGAGACGCGTGGCGGGATCGTAGCTGTTGATTTAGATCTGGATCAACGGTTTGCGATGCGGGGCGGCAACCGTTGGATGGCTGAAGCATCGCAGCGCGCGTCGCAAGGCGACACGGCGTGGGCTTGGGCGCGAGTTCAGCACGTGGACCGAGGCAGCGCATGAGCGAGGCGAAGCGGCTTGGGTGCGCGCGCCGCGGTGAGGTCCGCGTGCAGGTGGTGGGGTTCTAGCACGGCGGTTCCAAGTCCGGCGTGGGGAGGGCGGAGTGAGCACGGGAGGTGGCGCGCCACCGGCGACGAAGACGGCGTCAGGGCTCGACGATGGTGACGACGGAGTGGCACGGGGTGCTGCGAACGGCGGCAAGGGGCGGCGAGACTTTGCGAGGAGGCTAGTCCAGTGTGGGCACGTCCGACGAGGGGCGACGGCGCATAGCTAGTGGCAGAGGACGGCGGTGCACAGCAGGGGGAGGAGGCGGCGGTGGGGCGCGGGCTTTATGCACGCGTCTCGAGGAGTCAGTTTCGGAGACGGGCGACGGGGAGAGTCCCGATCGGAGATGAAGGCTGCGGAGGCGATGCGTGGCACGGGCACGCATCGGGCGCCTGGGAGCGAGCGGGGCGCGGGCGGACATGGGGGCGCTAGGGCGACGCGGGTGCGTGCGGGTGGGGTGCGCGGGATGGCACCACATGGGCGTGGGAGGGATCGGACGACGGTGCGGCGGAGCGGGTGCGGGAACGGGGAGCTGGGCCAAGCCGGGCCGGTGCGAGCGCTGGTGTGGGCGACCGACACGCGGCACTGATCACACGGAGTGGACCGAGGAATTCGCCCAAGAGGATTTAGGGTTTTCTCCCGATTTTTCTTTTTCCAAAATCCAAATAAAACCAAAGGAGCTCTAGAAAATAGCAAATAAATCCCAAAAATTCACCAAAAATACCAAACAATTCCTTGAGACCTGAGGAACTCAAATAAAATATTTTTAGCTCATGTTAATGTTTATTTTAATCATATTATATTCTTTTTAATTTTTGAAAATTCAAATTAAGCTTTATTAATTATAGAAAAGTTCTAAAAATTTATTTTTAAATTAAAGGATTTAAAAACTCCATAAAAATAGGATGTTACAATATTCCTTGTATCGAAAATTAGCATTGTTTTCTACATATGTAATAGCGCACTTAATGGTTGCCAAACACTCTTTCATAACTAGTTAGTTATAAAGGAGCTTTTGGGTATGCTATAAAATATGCAAAGTAATGTGACTGGTTGGATATAGGACTTACTCCTCTTTCATAACAAGAGAGAATCTCTGTCCCCTTGGATGTTGTTGGATAAAGGAAGTGCATGGGCATACGACGAGTAGTTGTCGACTACATAAAGTTATCTATCACTAGATCAACAAATGTATTGCATAGTCCATAGATGACACATTTCTCAGCAAAAGTTTGATCGGGTATCGTGAGGCAAAAATAAGAATATGCAAAATATTGTTTAGTCTAACCAGATACAAACTAGCTGTATGGGTATATGACCAATCATAAGTTGGTCGTACATATCACAAACTGGTCGTATATAAATACAGATTAGTCGTAACCAGATGCGAATTATTTGTAAGGAATTATGAACAGATTGTGAGTAACTATTATGAACTAATTGTGAGTAACTAAGTCTTAGTTGCAGTCATGTTGCATAAGGTTCGTCTAGATTGATCTTTATATATATTTGAGGGTTGCTATGTCCTAATAGGGACCGCTGCTGACCGGTGATTGGAAATGTGTTTTTGAGTTACAACTAATTATATATGAAGCTACAGGATCACAAACTTAACAGGTTAGAATAACAAGGGTCAAAATGATAGATTGAGTCAAAAACTATCTCTACTCGTATTGTATAAGGATCTGGTCGGAGGCTCTTTGAGTTGGATACAATCTCTACTCCTATTGGATAAAGATCTGATTAGAAGCTCTCCGAGTGGGATACAATATCTACTCATATTGGATAAAGATCCGGTCGGAGACTATATAAAAGGGGCATTGGGTTTTGGAATTAATAGAGATACATTACACCACCTACCTAAAACCCTATCTTTCTTCTTCCAAAGACTCACAGCTTGTTGGTGCTAGCATATCGACGCACACATGTTCCATCTCTGGATATGTCGACTTTCAGAGAGCCACTATTGCAATTGGAATGCTGATTGGGACGATCCGAGGAGAGCGTTTTGTGGCACAATTGGACCATAATACTTATTGTTATATGCCTGTAGCCAATATATTTGGGGTTTTCTGTAACCATAAAACTATGTGTTTTTCTAATTTACTATTTTTTTCAATTGAAACCTACAATACAAATGAATGTATGACTAAATCCGAAGGGGAAAAAAGAGGGGGGAAATCTGAGCTCACTCAAAAGAGGTGCATACAAACCTTTCTCGTTCAATAATCTCTGCTCTTAAAGAGACGGCAAAGCAATGTATCTAACCACGCAACACAAAGAGGATACAGCAAGTTGAGGTCAATGAGGCTTCTCCCCTAGTTGAGACACGCCAAAATTTGTTATACTTGTAATATCTTTTTATATAGTGATATTTCATCTTCATGTGTCTGTTATTTTTTTCACAAGAATTTTTTATGTTAAATTTATATCTTCTATTTTTTTGATATTCTATTTTTATTGTGTATTTTATAGTAATATCAACTTCTAGGATGGCCATAGCACGATGTCAACATCGATCATGGAGAGGAGGCATCATCAAGGCGGCGCTCCTTCGAGTACATTATCTTGCACCCTGTACAAAATAGAAAGCAAGAACGTTGCAGCTGGTCGCGTGTTCGTGTTTTTGTACTCTAACTGGAGTATTATAGTCTGGTAAATCAATCTTGTCAATCCTATCCGTAGTCAATCCACGTCTGAGATTTCATCGTCTTACCACACAGCGACGTCATAATTTTTCGTTGTAAACGCGTCCGTGGTGACTCATCCGAAGCCAATGTCTATTATGCAGTTTTCAAATCTAAAGCCGTGAGCTGCACCGATCCCAGGCGGAGTCTGCATAGAGTCCGATAGGACTTTCTTTTCAACTTTTTAGAACAGATTTTAGCTTTCACTATATGTCGAGACCCGAATATACAAATCCGGATTCCCTGTGTATTCTGCACTAGTCCTAGGATCATGCTAGTGCACAGCCCAACATAGATGTCGTCACAACCATATACACGATAAAGTAAAGGAAAAGCTCAAATATCGATAAATCTCAAAAGGTACGACCTTATGGTCAAGCTTACAATAGACTAACCCGAAGGCTTAACAAGAGTAGCACCGGAAATCCAAAATAAAGCGTAGTGGCCAATCGACAAGCCCACAAAGCATCGAGTGGAGAACGGCCTAATCCGTGAAGTCGTCAAGTTCTCTCCTTCCGAACCTCCTATTGGTGATACTCCTCTTCCTCAATCGAGCAACATTGGGCATAAAGCCGTAAGTACATTGGTACTCGACAAGTCGCTTGTAACAAATGAATGCAATATAGTATGCAAGGCTTACCAAAGGAAGGCTGAAAGGTTACTTTGCATAAATGATAGTTGAAGGTAAATACAGTAAATAGATTGAAAGCGAACTTTAAGTAAAACAATAATAAATAATAATCAAAGGAATTGCAATAAACCGCTTATGGACCTCCCATCCACAAGCTAAACCAACCACTTATAGACCTCCCATCCATAAGCTGAACCAACAGTGAATTAACCATTCACTGTCTAACTGTAATTCACAAGCTTTCAGAAATAACTACCCCTCGTGTGAAATCACCGAGCATTGTCCGTGACCGAGGACGTGGCTATTCGAATAGTTTTACACTCTGCAGAGGTTGCACAACTGTACCCACACGATGTGATAATCCTCACGTTAAAGATAATCACAACAAGGCCTTTACAAAATTCAGTTACAACTCAATCCGCCCGCTAAGGTTTCGCATCACACCTCCTCTTGCGTCACATGGAAATCAGCAATCATGTTCATCTCAATGGCAAGATTAAAGTTGAAACCTCCCAAATTAGTCAGCCAGGTCCATCCCATACTAGACATGTGGTTTGCATGATAAGGCTCAGATCAATGACGCACAAAGTTAAGTCCTTAATTCTACCCGGGCGAGACTACCTCATCCCTCGAAGTACTCCAACACTTCCCCCTTTACTGCACGATCACTCGCCCGAGTGCAAAACCAGGTTTGTATAACCACCACCAATGACGCACCAACGTCATGGCACAAATTTTAATAAACGTGGCACCAACCACAGTTCCATATCTCATTAAGTCAAATTGATAATTCACATGTGATGATAAACCCAATCGGAATTATAAGCAGAGCTAAGCAGTCTATCGTACCAACCCATGTGATAAATAATCTAGCATCACTAGTATGATTCCCAACCTATGGTGACAAGGGTATAATGGTGTTCCAATTTATCAAAGAGGGATAATCAATCTGGGATAATAACTACCAAATACAAGGTTTGAATAAAAGTAGCGATGTAATGTAATGTAAAACAAAATAATTAAATAATAGATTGTAAACTGGGTTCAACATGATCAAAGGACACGACTTGCCTTGGTTATGCTCAGCGAGATACTCTTGATCTTCGGATGTAGATCCTGCTCCTCCGGAATCGGAATCTAACGAGAGAGAAAATGACCGAAACAAGAAAAACACATACAATGACAAGCAAATGAACTCCAAAAATCATGAAACTAGAACCAAAAGCTAAAGCGCGATTTTAGATGAATTTAGAAAAAAGAACGGGGTCAATCGGAGCTAGGACGGAGGAAAATGGGCTCTCAGAAAATAAATCCAAAATTTAATCGGAAAAATTGGAAAAGGGCACTGTGTTGTGAACCCGGCGTACGGTATATCGAGTCCACCGTAGACCCGACGCACGAAACAGTGTGCGGGGGAGGGGCGCTGACGCGGCGGGGCGGTGCTAACGTGGGCGGTTCAGGCGCACGGCGGTGCGTGGGATCGGACGGTCGAATGTGTGCCACGTGGCACGATCCGAGCGGCAGGTTTTGGATCTGGAACGGGCGGCTGACATCAGGCGGTGGGTCTGCCGGATTGGCGACGTGTGGCGGCACACCGCACGAAGCGTCGCGCGTACGTGCGGGCGGACGCGAGGGCGCGGTGCGGTGTGCGGACCGAGGCGGGGCGGGTGGACGCGTCCGGTGGGGTGGCACGCGGACCGAGGGGGGCACTCCGCGGACGCGGGTGCGGGAGAACTCCGACGAGTGCAGCGCGCGGCGGAGGGAAGGAGGGCCGGTGAGCGCGGGGTCGTCGACGGCGGAGGAGGGAGGTAGCGGGATGACTCACCGGAAGAGGCGACGCGTTCATGTCGGTGACTGGCGCAGATGCGGTGCCACTGACGGGGATGGGCGATGCAGCTCCGACGAGGACGCCGGTGGGGAGGAGAGGACACCGGCGACGCTGAGGCGAGGCAACTGCGCACGGCGCGGGGTCGGGGAAGACGCGGAGGAGGCGACGCACGGGAGAGAGGTGGAGGCGGCGGGTTCACGGCGGCGGCGCTCGGGTGAAGCACGAGAACCGAGGAGGCGGTGGCTTTTATGGCACGCATGCCGAGGACATCCGGATCGAACGCGGTGCGGGGGCGGAACCGGATCGGAGAGGACGACGGGGAGGCTGACGTGTGGCACCAGGGCGGCTACGATCGAGCGGAGCCCGGGCGGATGCTAGGGTTAGGGCGGCGCGGGCACGAGCGGGCGGGATCGGACGGCTCACGACGAGTCCAGGCGGGAGCGCGCGATGCGGGCTACCGGATGGCCGACGCGTGTCCGAGCGATGGCATCGGACGGCAGGAGCAAGAGGCGGGGCGAAGCCGGACGGGGCGGAGCGGCGGATCGGCGCCGCGTGGTGCAGATCCGACGGGCGAGGGAGCGGGGCGAGGCGGCGGGTTAGGGTTAGGGTTAGAGCGGGTGTGCGTGGGCACGAGCGGTGGAGATGCTGCCGCGTGGACGGGGTGCGGGATCGAGCGCGCGGGCGACGGTGGTCGCAGAATGGGCGGTCGCATGAAGCGACCGAGTGGTGCTGCCGCGTGGCGCACCGAATGGCCAAGATGGGCGTGGGGCGAGTGTGTCGAGACCGGAATATGCAAATCCGGTCTCCCTGTGTATTCTGCACTAGTCCTAGGATCATGCTAGTGCACACAGTCAAACATAGATGTCATCACAACCATATACACGATAAAATAAAGGAAAGGCTCAAATATCAATAAATCTCAAAATGTACGACCTTATGGTCAAGCTTACAATAAACTGGCCCGAAGGCTTAACAAGAGTAGCAGCGAAAATCCAAATAAAGCGTAGTGGCCAATCGAGAAGCCCACAGGCTATCGAGTGGAGAACGAAGTCTAATCCGCAAAGTCGTCGTATGACTCTCCCTCTGGAACCTCCTGCTGATAGTACTCCTCTCCCTCAACTGAGTAACATAGGCGTAAAGCCGTGAGTACATTGGTACTCAGCAAGTCGTTTGTAACAAATGAATGCAATATAATATGCAAGGCTTACCAATGGAAGGCTGAAAGGTTAATTTGCATAAAAAGCATTTCAAAATAAACATAATAAATAGATTGAAAGCGAAGTTTACAGGAAAACAACAGTAATAAATAATCAAAGGAAAGTAAATAAGAACCCCTTGTGAACACCGATTCACAAGCTAAACCAACGGTGAACTACTTGCCCACCTCCAACATAAATCACCAAGTTATAACTGAAAACACTACCCCTCGTGTGAAATCACCGAGCATTGTCCATGACCGAGGACGCGGCTATTCGAATAGTTTTACACTCTGCAGAGGTTGCACAACTGAACCCACACGATGTGATTAGTCTCGATCTCAGGAAATCACAACAATGCCTTTACAATGCTCTACCTCAACCCAATCCACGCCCGCTAGGTTTCGTGATCACACCCCCTTGCGCCTCATGGAAATCAGCAACCATGTCCATCACATTGGCAGAATTGAATTGAGATATTACAAATTAATCAGCCAAGTCTATCCCATACTAGACATGTGGTTTGCACGATTAAGCTCAGATCAATGGCGCACAAAGTTAAGTCCTTATCTTTACCCGGGCGAGGCTACCACATCCCCCGAAGTGAACCTGCACTTCCCCCTTTACTGCACGATCACTCGCCCGAGTGCAAAACCAAGTTTGTATACCCCGCCAATGACACACCAATGTCATAGCACAAATTTTAATTAACGTGGCACCAACCACCGTTCCATAAGCCATTAAGTCAGATTCATAAATCACATGTGATGATAACCCAATCGTAAACTTAAGTAAGTCTAAGCAATTCTATCGTACCAACCCATGTGACAATAATCTAATATCACTAGTAAATTTCCCAACCTATGGTGACAATCGCATCATGGCATTCCAAAATATCAACGAGAGATAAACTCAATTGGGACGATAACTACCAGTACAAGTGTTTGAATAAAAATAGCGATGCAATGTAATTTAAAACAAATTAATTAAATAATAGATTGCAAACTGGGTTCAACATGATCAAAGGTCACGACTTGCCTTGCTTATGCTCAGTGAGGTTCTCCTGGTCTTCGGGCGTCGATCCTGCTCCTCCGGAATTCGAATCTAACGAGAGAGAAAACGACCAAAATAAAAAAAATACATAAAATGACAAGCAAATGAACTCCAAAATTCATAAAACCAGAACTAAAAGCTAGAGCTCGATTTTAGATGAATTTAGAAAAAAGAACGGGGTCAATCGGAGCTAGGACGGAGGAGAACGGGCTCTCGAAAAATTAAATCAGAAATTAAATCGAGAAATTCGAAAAAGCTACTGTGCTGTGAACCCGGTCTACAGAATGACCGGTCCACCGTAGCCCCGGCGCATGGAACAGTGCAAGCGGGCGGCGGCGCTGACGCGTCACGCTAGGGCTGACGTGGCAGCCACGTGGCTCGGGGCAGCGGGTTTTGCTGACGTGGCATGCCACATGTCATGCCACGTGGCCCTAGGGCTGACGTGGCGTGCCACGTGGGATGGCTGACGCGGCACGGCTCGGGTGCGGGCAGCGGCGGCTTGATCCGACGGCGGGGAGTGCGACACGCGGCATGATATGGGCCACCGGCCCAGATCCGGATAGGCGGCGAGGATGGCACGGCCGGGAGGCGGGCGACGGACGGATCGCCGACACGTGGCCGCACGGCGCGCGAGGCGTCGCGGATATGCGCTGGCGCTGGCGGCGAGGAGATGGCGGCGCGTGGCGCGCGGAACGGATCGGCGACGCGGCGCGGCGCGCAGGAGGCGCGCGCGATCGAGGCGAGGAGAGCGCGCGAGGAGACGACGCGGCGACTTCGGCGACGGCGGCGGCGCGGCGACGGGAGCACGCGCGGGACTCACCAGCGACAAAAGAAGACGGCGCCGACTCCGGCGGCGCGGCGAAGCTTCGGGACGACGGGCGACGGCGGCGAGGCTCCGGAGATGGCGGTGGCGGCGCGGAGCAGAGGCGAGCGGCGGCGGTGCGTGCACGCGAACCGAGAGAAGAACACGTTAAATACACGCGAACCGAGGCGGTTTGATCCGGATGCGGCACGGAGCGGGCGTGGGCGCGGTGCGGACGGCACAGACGGCCGTGATCGGGCCGCGTGGCCTCATCCGACGGTGCGGTGCGGCGCGCGCTTAGGTTAGGGTTAGGCGCGCGCGCGGCGGGCATGGGCGGTCGGATGCGCGCGCGGGCGACCTGACAGCGCGGGCCGAGGCGGAGCGGGTTAGCTGGTGCCGCCAAGACGCCGCCACGGATCCACGACGTGTGGCGGGCGGCGGGATCGGGCGGGCGAGGGCGCGGCGATGAGCGACGCGTGGAGTAGAGAGGGAAACGGGCGGCGGGGAAAATTTCCAATTTCTTTTCTTTTTCCAGAAATTCAAATAAAATTCCAGGAGCTCTAGAAAATAACAAATAAATCTCAAAAATTCATCAAAAATACCAGAAAATTTCTTGAGACCTGGAGAACCCAAATAAAATATTTTCTAGTTTTGTTAATGTTTATTTTACTCAGATTAAACCATTTTAAAATTCTAAAATTCATTTGAAGCTTAATTTAATTCCAAAAAATTCTAGAAAATTTCTTGTGACATAAGAAACTCAATTAAAATATTTTCAGCTAATGTTTAGGTTTAATTTATTCACATTAAATCTCTTAAATTTTTTAAAAATTCCATTTAAGCTTTATTTAAAATTCAGGAAAATTCCAGAAATTTATTTTTAAATTCAAAGTTTTAAAAATCCCGAAAAATCAGGATGTTACAGAGCGCGTGAGCGGGAGAGAGGGCGCGGGCCGACTGCGGCGAGCACGGGCGCGGGATTGTGCCGTGTGGCGCGAGCGGGGATCCGGTGGCGGAGGGAGAGGTGGGGCGAGAGTGTGCTGGGCCGAGGGAGGCGGCGGGGAAGAGGCCGGGGATGGGCGACACGTGAGCGGGGAGCGGCCCGGTCTTTTTATTTTTCTTTTCTTTTTCCCAGAATTCCAAATAAAATTCTAAAAGCTCTAGAAAATAGCAAATAAATCCCAAAAATTCACCAAAAATACCAGAAAATTCCTTGAGACACATGGAACTCAAATAAAATATTTTTAGCTTATGTTAAAGTTTGTATTAATCATATTAAATCTTTTTAAATTTCTAAAAATTCATTTAAGCTTGATTTAAATTCAAACAAATTTTAAAAATTAATTTTTAAATTCCAGGTTTTAAAAATCTCTAAAAATCAGGATGTTACACTATAGTACTTAACTTTCAAACAGAGTATTTTTTAAAATAGAGTTTACGAGTTAATTATAGTACACGTTAAAAGCTCAACATCTGTACCATCCAAAATCGCAAGGCAGTATCTCTCTCTCGTAATCTCTATCACAAACAGCTAAAATTCAAAAATTTCACCAAAAATCATAAACCATGACCAAAAAGAACATTACTTTGACCTTCTTTTACTAAAGCAGTTCTTTGACATCAAAGCCAAAGAGCACAGAGGATCAAGAAAAAGTGGTGTTAGGAAAAAAATGGGCAACAACGCTTCTCAAGGAGCAGAGCCTCGATTCCCTTCTGATGCATGTGGAGTAAGTGCAAGTTGGAGGAGTTTTGCTAGGCGCTCTAAGGAAAGGCTACTAGAAGGTTTCTTGATCTTCATTGCTTCTTGATCTTTATTGCTTCGTATATGTACGGGAGATTTTAGAAACCAAAACTTGGCGATTTTGACCAAACTCGACTCTATTCTGCATCTTGACTCTGACTTGGCTCCAACTCGTGCCATACCGAAAGGCCAATCGGTGCTCATCTGTGATCTGTTTCAATGCTGTGTTCGATAACACTATTACTCGTGTTGCCTAGCTCCATGCTCTGGTGCCGTTTTGCGCCACCTTCGTTAACGATCTTCTATGTCAATCGATCATCATCTTTTATCATTGTAGGATCAAAGAGGCTGACTAGAGAGGGGTGAATAGGCGGTTTTAAAATTCTTTGGCTAAAACTAAGTTTATAATGTGAAAGTGTAAATCAATGTGGTTTAGCACAAATAAGACATAAATAAACTGCGTTCACCTAAGTATACCAACAATCTAAGTCCATGTCAAATGTTTGCAATTCTAGAGTGATAAGCAATCAATTTAATTCTATAAATGTAAATTGCTTGAATGTAAATTGAACATAAGAAAATAAACCATAATTGATATATGATGTTTTACTATGGTGTTCGGAGACTTGCCAGTCTCACATAGTCTACGTTGAGGTACACCCAAACGAATTGGACCAGCTCCACAAATTAAGCCAAACACCTTAATCCCACTAGTGGTAGCTCTTTCCCACTCTAGTTAGGTGAGCCTTAACATTCATAACACGCTGAGTCTTTTCACAACCTTTTATGAAAAGATCACTACGCACGATACCTCCAACACCATCTAGGATTTAGTATTATTCAAGAGTAATAAGTCAAGCCCTTGCTTGATTCTCACCATGTCCAACGAATATACAAGCTCAAGTGGATACAAAATCTACCTCTAGATGCAACCCTTATAACTAAAGACCTCTCTCCTTGCTCACAAGGTGCAACACATACGCTGGGTGAAAAAGCTCACACTAGCTTAAGAGATTGTCAAAGATTGTCTTCCAACCAGCCAATGGGGTATTTATAGCATATACCATAAAAACTAACCGTTAGAAGTAAAATACCTGAAAAATCAGTATTTGCGGTACTACCACCATTTTTAATCATAACGGCTAAAAAAATAGCCATTATTCAGAATTTATAGTACTACCATAGTTATAAAAGTGGTACTATTTTTTGATACTACCGCAGTTATAAAGGCAGTACTTCTGTTTTTGGTTTTTCAGCATTGATGACACTTGGGAAAATAGTCATAACTTTTAACTCTGATGTCAGAATTAAATGATATTAAACTCTATGGAAAGTTTATTCAGAGGGCTACATAATCCATCTATTTACATAATCTCAAACACATTAGATTAATACAAAAATTATAAGAGAACCAATGAGTCACTACTATGGTCTAAATCTAAAGAAATAATAACAAATAATTTTAGACCAAGTGAAGGGATAATGTATGATATCCAAATTTTGCATAATATATTTGTAAATTTAAATCATACCACAAGTAGTAAGTAGATGAATTTCAACCATTTATAAAATATATTTGCAAAGTATAGTCACATATTATAAGGATTAGATGTATGAGTCTCAACTATTTACAAAACACATTCACAAATAATGATATCATGCCACAGAGAGATAAAGTAAACGAGATTGAGTTACTAATACATGATGAGACTTGAGCTACTAGATAAGACCCCTCTTAATAGTACGGCAAACCTATACCAGCAATACAGTCTTCCAACTAAGCACCAAGACCGGTAAAAGACTAGAAACACATTCTTAACCCTAACTAGTCATACATTTGCCTTGAGCATTTTCTTTAAGCCTGATGATGCACATCTTCACTTCAAGTATGGGTCATTATCTTCTCTTGACTTGATAATCAACTTATGATCATCTCCTTTTTGAGATCTTGATGTGCATCAACACATGATGCATATCTTCTTGACATGTATCAAGATATGATGCATTCTCTTCTTGATGGCCTTTAACTCATGAAGCCATCTTTCTTCCCGAACCTTAACTTGATGATTTTCAACATATGAAGCCATCCAAAGTCTTCATAGTCATGGAATATAACATATTCATCCAACTCATGAAAAATATTAGTCTCACAATGTGATTGTTATTAAATACCAAAACATACCATTTACTAATAATGGTGAGTCTAGATTTTTTTAATCTTTCCTTTTTTGATAATTGATGACAACCACCATAATTACAAATAATTGAATATAAAGCTATCAAACTCAAAGTACGGTACTACCGCCATCTAATGTCCGGTAGTTCTGCTCCCCAGTAGTTCCAGTACAACTGTTTTCCATTATAACGGTTAGAAATATAGCTGTTATTCAGTATTTGTGGTACTACCACTGTTATAAAAGTGGTACTACCGTTTTTTGGAACTACCGCAGTTATAAGGGTGGTACTTATATTTTCAGTTTTTCAGCACATACGACACTCAGAAAAATAGTCATAACTTTTGACTTTGATGCCTAAATTAAGTGATCTTAAACTCTACGGAAAGCTTTTTTAGAGGGCTATACAATCCATTTATTTGCATAATCCCAAATATATTCGATCACTACAGATATTATATAAGATCTAAGGAGTCACTACCATGGCCTAAGTCTAAGGAAATAGCAACAAACAATCTTAGACCATGCCAAGGGATAATCATGAACTCCAACTTTTGTAAAATATATTTGCAAACTTAGATAATACCATAAGTCATAGGTACATGGACTTCAACTATTTGTAAAATATATTTACAAAGTATAGTCACATGTTATAAGCATTAGATGTATAAGCCTCAACTATTTATAAAACACATTCACAAATAATGACATCATGCTACGGAGAGCTAAAGTAAGTAAGATTAAGCTATCAATACATGATGCATCTCTTCTTTGACATACATCAACATGTGATGTGTTCTCTCCTTGATGGCCTTCAACTCATGAAGTCATCTTCTTTCTCGAACTTTGACTTGATGATCTTCAATATATGAAGCCATCCAAAATCTTCATTATCATGGAACATGACCTATTCATCCAAATCATGAAAAATGTTAGTCCCACAATGTGAATATCATTAATTACCAAAATATACCATTAACTCATAATGGCAGGTCTAGATTCTTTAATCTTCTCTCTTTGGTAATTTATGACAACCATCACAATTGTAAATAATTGAGTATAATGCTATCAAATTCAAAGTGCGATACTACCGCCATCTAATGTCTGATAGTTCCATTCTCCGGTAGTTCCGATTTCATGTGTGGTAGTTTTGTTTATCTTGAGGACCAAAATATGTGTCGGACCCGGATTTTAGAGATCCAAATCCTCTATGATCTTGCTACACTATTCCCTAAATCAGTAGATAGTGCTCACAGGTACATAACCGGATCATTTCATACATGGTACGATCTTATTACAATACCTGAATTAAGGTAGGTTTTTACATAAGATCATTAGGCCAAATAGTACCATTACAGTCAAAGGCGCGGAATAACAGAAAGATAATTGAAGGCGCAATTCCCTACAGTAAAGAATCGGGATAGCCAAGGATTCAACATTTGTTCAGCTTGACTAATGTGGAATTCCTTGCTATCTAGAATGGTCGATCGATCATGAGGAAGAAGGTATTAATAACTAATCCTAGTTGTTGTTGTTATCCCCTTCATCTTGTCCTTGTTCTTCATAATACTCGTAGTGGCCTTGTTGATCACCTTCTGGGGAAAAGGGGGAGAGCGAGGGTGAGCAATTCCAACTGTGCTCCGCAAGCCAACACACAAAAATGCAATAGTATAGAATGCATGGCTTTTCAATGGATGGCTTGGGTTTCTTTTAGTTGTAGAAAGCGGATTTGTCAAATAACATTTATATAACAAATCCCTGTGACTTAGCAGATTTTTGTTAAATATGATTAGCATTTAAATGTGCAATATATGTACTGTAGACGGTTCCATCCACCAATTACATGGCTCCATCCACCAATGCTAGTTTTTGAATACTGGGTTACATCCACCCTAATTAGCTATCGTTGGAGTACATCCATCCAGATAAAATCAAAAAGTGAAGTACTTCCCTCCACTTAATTTTTATTCCCACCCATTAAAAGATTTTAGAAATAGAACTAACTCGAGAAAGTTCCCAAGTCCGCTCTTGATCGTGGGCACGGCTATTCGAATAGTTTATACTCTGCAGAAACTGTACATCTTTACCCACAAGAGATAATCCTGTTGTTTTATTCCACATATTTTCTTAGACATGCGGATCAAAAGGATCATCACATGACTTTTACAATGCACCTAGTAAAGGGTCACACTCGCTAAGGTTTCGTCTGTGGGATAGCTATGTTGCTTCACCTGCATTCTCTCTTGCGCCACACGGCGGCTTACACTAGTGACACGACCCGTGTCCACAACGGCTTAAACCAGCACCACGACCCGTGGGTCACCCAAGTGTTTACTTTTACCGGCAATGCAAATTATTTGGTCATGCCTACACTTTGCCAACTTGTGGTTTGTACTGTTGTATATGAAGATGTCATCACAGGATTAAGTCCTTAATTCATCTAGGTGGGGCTTACCACAACCACAAATTCTCGTGCTACATCCACACCATCCTCTCTTACCATCCGCCCAGATGGATAAGCATATTTTGAGGGTTTTGAGAAGCATTAGATAAGCTTGTACCAAAACTATCGATCATGTACATCCCATGATTGCCCAAAAGTTGGTTCTTGTATTTTTGAGAAGAGATGATCAGGATAGTCTAGTGTCCTAAGACTTTAGTTGGACTTGCTCAGCAATTTATATAGTTTATTTTGAGAAATGATTAATAATAGCAATAACTAGGACGACAATGGTAGAGGGTATCGTTTCAATAAGGAAGGCGTAGCTAAATATTGTTGTAATAACAACTTGGGTACGTATCTATAGAATGAATAATATCTAGTGTACATAAAATAACACATGCAATTTAAATAGGTTTAAACAACATAAGTAGTAAAAATTTGGGATTCAACATGATCAAAGTGTTGACTCACCTGAGTTTGAGGTATGGAAGTCCTAGGGATCCGGTGAGGCATCGAAATGCTGCTCGGGGGTGTCCTCGTAATCTATCCGAGCAAAAGTAGTAGAAAACAAACAATAGGTAAGAAGGCAATAAATAGCAAATAAAAATTCAAATGAATTCCAAATTGAAGAAAACTTGAACTAACAGAAAGATCTTGAATTTAGAAAATTTTAGAAACCAGTTTCACTCAAATCGGAGTTACGGTAAGAAAGTTTGAGCTCTCCAAAGTTTATTTTCAGGAAAAATCCCAAAAATAAAAAGGAGAGAGAGTTCTTTCTCTGACATGTGGGTCCCACCGGCTTTATTAAATTTCATTTAACATTTTAGAATTTAATTACTGAGAGCATGACACATGGGGCCTACTGATTTATTAACTTTCAGAAAAATCCCAAAATTGCCAGAGGCTGACATGTGGGGCCCGGGTGTAGTTTCCCATACGATGGGGTCCACCTGTCAGTGACACAGTTTTTAAATCTAGTTTTTATTAGGTTAATTAACTGAGGTGGGGCCCGGGTGTCAGTGAAAAGGTAACGGTTAAACTTTTACGGGCCCACCTGCCAGTGAGATATTTGGTTTAACTAACCATATTCATTAGCCATTAATGATGATTTGGTTAATTAAGATGTCGAAAATAGGGGCAGCTTTGCTAGCACGGTGACGCGGCCTGCCGGCGGCGAAGGAGAGAGCGGAGGCACAGGAGCGTTCCGAAACTAGCCCCATAAGGCTCGTGCACATCCCCTGGTGAAGTGGCGCAACCTCTAGTGGCCTGGGTTCTCGTCGTCGACGACCTTGGTGGTGGCAGAGCCAGGGCAGAAGGGGCGACCGCGAATGGAGCTATGGAAATTCAATTGAAGGTTAGGGGAGCATACTGAAGTTGGTAGTAGCTTACCGAGGGGGATAGTCAAGCTTGTGGTAGCCTGGGGTGGGCCGGCGGCGATGACCGTAGGTGGCGGAGAGGGGTGCTCGGTGCGGGGAAGAAGGGGCCGGTGAGCTTCCAAATTGGTCCTGGAGATGGTTTTGGCAAAAGCAATCGGTCTGGGGTGGTCGAGTCGATCGGCGGGGTGAGATGGCTAGAATTGGCCGACGAGCTGTGGGAAAGGAGAGCTCGATTAGACCTTACCGAAGCTTCAAAGAGGCTCAAGAAGCTAGAAGAAATAGTTGAAGGAGCATGCGGGGGTCCTGGAGTGGCCAAAGTCGAAGCGGCGTTAGGGCGGCTGTGAAGATGCAAAGCGGCGGTGAGTTCGCAAGCTGAAGGGTTGAGAGTGCGTGGAATGAGCTGAAATGGGAGGCCCACTACTAATTTATAGCGGATTCGTCATTGTTTCCTACATGTGTAATAGTTTACTTAGGGGTTACCAAATATTACTCCGTGACTGGGTGGTCATAAAGGTAGCTTTTGGGTTTACTATGAAACATGCGGAGGGATATGAGCGATCAAGATGGAATTTGCCCCTCCTATATAACAGGAGAGATATCTCTGGGCCCCTCAATGTGGTTGGATTAAGGAAGTGCATGGCCATACCGAATGTAGTTGAAGAGTCAATCACAACTGAGTAATCCATCACAGGTTCGAGTGAAGGATCGAGCTATCATAGGATGGCACGCTTCTCGTCTTGAGTTCGATATGATATTGTGAGGCAAAGAGATCCGTACATAAGCATTATATAGGTTTGTCCGATATGATCTTTATGTATATTTGGGGATCGTTATGTCCTGTTAGGGATCGCTACCGACCTATAGACCGGAAAGGAGTTTTCGGCTCATGGCCAAATGTATATGAATCTATAGGGTCACACACTTAATGGGCTGGAACGATAAGGGTTTGGATGATAGTTTTCGAGTGGGCTTCAATTTCCACTCGTATCGGATATGGATCCGATTGGACGCTATATAATGAGAGGTGCGGGGGCTAAGGGAAACATCCCAAGAAACCCTAGCCGCCACCTCTCATAACCTCTGCCGTGCGCGCTGGTGCTAGCACACTGACGCACGGTGTTCCCTCCTTGAACGTGTGGACCGCGGTAGAGGCGTTGCTAAGACTGCGACGCTGATCGGAACGATCGCAAGGAGGAGACAGTTGGCTGGAGGACGATCGACTACTTTCGCCTACACCGACGCGCTCTTCATTGAATCGGTTGCTTCAACTCTTCTTCCGCTGCACTGCGCGTCTAGTGGTAATGATCTATGATTTTGTACTCGCATGGCTTCCTAGTTTACGCGATAGAAATTTTAATTTGCGCTAGTGTAGCTTTCCCGTATCCCAACACGTAAGCTGAAGGGTTTACAGTGCGTGGAATGAGCTGAAATGGGAGGCCCACTATGAATTTATAGCGGATTCGCAGAGGTGGGGAGCGCTAGCACGAGTTAAAGCTGGGGCGGTAGCGCGGTGCGCTTGATGGCCTCTATGGCTGCTAGGCAGAAGGGAGGGGTGGCGGTGACGCGCGCGCAACGTCAAGAAGCTTCAATGCCCCACAGTGGAGCACAATGGAAGAACTGGTGCTTGAGGAGATGAGCGCTCGTACGGTTAGAGCAATGGCGTCGCCACGGGGCGAAGCTACGGCGGAGAGGGGAGGGTAGGCCGGTGCGGCACATCAATGCTGGGGGAAGTTTCCAGACAACGCCTCGAGCACAGCAGCGTTGACGCGATGGAGAGTCTCGAGGGGCGGAGCGGAGACGACGACAGGGGTACGACGGAGGTGCCCGGGCGGCGATGCTAGAGGGGAGAAGGCGTCTAGCTCGGTTGGGAGGGTGTACGAGGCCGTAGCAGCGATGCCACAAGGAAGTCTCATGCTGGGGTAGGGGAGGAGGAGGTTGGGAGGGTGACGGAGGCGGCGTCGTCAGCGGTGCGCGTGAGCGGGGAAACCAGGGGCGCGGGGGCGATTTGGCCTCGACCGAGAGGAGGAGGAAGAAGGGGGGAAAGGAGAGGGGCGCGGGCGGGCCGGCTGGGCTGCTCGGGGAGAGGGGAGAGATTCTTTCTTTTTTCCAATTAGATTTTGCAAAGAGAAGAAAAGAGACTTCTAGATAAGTATAAAAATCCAAAAACTCCCAAATAAAATTATGAAATTATCAAAAATTTTCTTATTTCAAAATTTTAAATTGATCATAGCAAGAAATGTATAACGATTCCAGATTGGGATGTTACAATATGGTTCTTTTTGAAAAAATATATGGTCCATAAATCTGAAACTTTTAAGTTCCGGTAGTACTGCTCAAGACTTGTGGTCATACCGCTATGCGATAGTTTCGCTGTTCAAATCTCAGTACTACCATTTTGAGATAGATTAAGTCTTTCAAAAGGTGCTCTCTAAAAAAAATATACCACCAACTACACATCGGTACTTTTGGATTTTGGTCATAACGCACTGCTGTGTAGTACCGCCAATTACACACCAGTACTACCAATTTTTCTGACAATATATAGTTGGCTTTAGAATTTAAATTTAAATGCACGCTGACCTTTGCCTCGAGTCATGTCAATTTTCTTATCAATCTTAGCATGTATCTCCAGATAGTCAAATGAATTCCAGGACTAAACCTTTCAATCTCTTAACATACATGTTAGTCTCTTTTTGCAAGCACAAATAATTCAGTATAAAGCA
This sequence comes from Melocanna baccifera, assembly GCA_036346265.1. Taxonomy (NCBI): domain Eukaryota; kingdom Viridiplantae; phylum Streptophyta; class Magnoliopsida; order Poales; family Poaceae; genus Melocanna; species Melocanna baccifera. The sequence continues at coordinate 232,711 of JAYEVJ010000337.1, forward strand.
ATGAGTCAATGTGAGTATATATGAACTACACAAGTTTTATATACTGAAATAATATGTTTCAAACTAGAGATCCCAATATATGTGAAAAAAGAAATATGGATCAATACTGATGAAACAACAAAACGTAGAGTGAACTCCTCCTAAATATGTGCATACAAGATTGTATATTAAAGATACTAGAGGTGTATGCGTGGCGCCACGCCGCGCAGGTCAGTTTGTGTAAACGATTGAGTATTTGTAAGTTGTAGCATGTAGTAGTATAGAGAGCGTTATATGGTAATTGTTTTGTTTGTTATCTACCGCATATCATTTTTGGTAGCACGAATAGTATCGTGTGGTAGTTGTTGTTTGGAAGAATAAAATTTATAGGTAAAATTATAAGGGTAAGCTATTATGTAAATGCATAAGAGTGATATTATGCATTAAGGAAATCGAAAGGTTTGAGCACCACCGTGTTTCGAAATGGATGCATATTAGTTGACATAAAGTGAGTTATAACTAAGCAGTATTCAACAGTGATAGTTTTGTTGGTAGGTAGAACATATGCGATTACATTTTGTATAACAAAATAGCTATGGTAGATAGGTATGAGTTCTGGTAGCACTAAACACATAGGTGGTACTGTTATGACGGAGGCGGGAGGAAGCCATGTTATCCGTTATAAGTGCACCGATGAACTGCACGGCAAGGAAAGGATCAAAGGAATAGTATTAGTGTCTGTGGTAGGTTTTTTCTTTTGTAATACTGTTTGTTTTGCAGTATTGTTAACGCAGCTAAAATGATATTATTGAAAGAAACAAGATTTAGGGTGATGGAAAGCAAGAAGGTAAAATAGGCGTAGAATTTAGTTGTGATGGTAGTATTATAAGAACAAAATGGGAATGGTGCAAAAGTGTAGCATGCAGAATCTGAGAATTCTGTAAGGTATCTGAAATGTAAAAAAAAGCGTTAAAAATATAGCAGTAGAAATCATGGTTAGCGGATGAATAGACTAAATGATCATAATAGGTACCTGAAGGTGTAAGGTATCTAAAATGTAAATGATCATACAGAAACCGGTGTGCGCTTCGGATTATAAAGGGAACGGGGGAGCTATGTGAAAATGGCTAGTTTAGGTAATACACCGTTAACCATAATATATTCAGTGTGTCTGAGAGAAGCAAACTGGGGTAGAAGCGAAGTTTGCAATATGCTATTACATTCTGCAATAACACTTGTGTTTAGCATCACAATGTGATTGTGCGGCAGTAAGAGAGATGTTTCATTGGTAGCAAAATATTTGGTTTTCCTGCGAAAAACAGATGATGTATAAACAGGAGTAAGTACATAGTAGGTTATCAATTTGTCTATGGTAGCAAACTGGCATATTAAAGATCGTATTATTGTACACCTGTGATGATGGCTCAGCGCTTTGCTTCATGGAATAACTGTCTTGTAGTTTTGGTCTTTTTTGAAGGACGGATTATTCTGCGAGCAAAAACAATGAAAGAATTTAAGAAATTTAGATCTGGAAGACATAGTTTTTTGCCTATTTTGCTGAATAGCAATATTAATAATAATAGAGAGTAATAAAGAGAATTACGTTTTGGTTAGCTCCGTGGGTGAAGCAGGTAGAGTAACTGGTGGAGGCATAAGGTTGTCATGTGGTGTTGTATCGTACTGTAATGTTGGATTGATTTTAGAGCAGATATATAAATAGTTAGACAGAAGGAAGCGTGTATATAATCTTTTTTGCATATAAAGTGTTTGGTTTATGTAAAGCTTTACAAAAGGAAATAGTGATAGCTGTTAGTGATATGCCCTAGAGGCAACATGGAGATGTTGTATATATCACATAGTATGTTTATGATACATTACTTTGTTCCTTGGAATAGACATCATCATTATTGATCAATGAGTATGTGACTTATTCATGAGACTCTTAAATACTAAGATGTTGCTATTTCTAAATGATCCCTGATCGTATATCATATGAGGAACAAATATGATTCAAAGACAAAGATCAGCATATGTATTGATTGATGATCATGTCTCATGGATCATGGTATGGTGATACCAAATCAATAATATGGACATGTGTTAGTGAACATATGTTGGATAGACCTGCCATGAGACACTGCAGAGATTCCATGTGTCATCGCTGGTCTCAAGTAGTGTTTATGTAGAGTCCTTAGACTTGAGATCATCATGGTTCCCAACATGAGTAGTAGCTTATTTTGGGACTACTAAACACTACTCCGTGAATCGGGTAGTCATAAAAGTAGTCTTCGGGTTTGCCATGAAACATGTAGTGGGATGTGAATGATCAAGATAGAATTTGCCCCTCCTTATGGGAGAGATATCTCTGGCCCTCGATGTAATGGATTATGAAAGTGCATGGCCATGCCAAGGTGATTGAGGAGTCAATCACGAGTTTATAATCCATCACGGAATCGAGAGAGTGATTGAGCTATTAAGAGGATGACACAGTCTCGCCTTGAGCTCAATCTATATCGTGAGGCAAAGGGATTCGTACATGAGAGAACATTACAGTTCAGCCGATATGATCTTTACATATACTTTGGGGTTAATATGTCTTACTAGAGGCCGCTATTAACATGGTAAGCGGAAAGGCGTTTCGGTCACGACCAAGTATACGTGAACCTGCTGTGGTCGCACGCTTAACGGGTTGGAACACTAATTCGAATATGATTCGGATATGGGCTCAATTCGGATAGAGATCCGAATAGACTCCTATTGGGCCTCGGTCCACGAGGCCCACGTGAGGAGGTCTATATATATGGAGGCGAGGGGCGGGGGGATTCGTCCCGCTAACATCTAGCAAAACCTAGCCGCCACCTCCCGAGCCAAACCCTAGCGCGCCACGAGTGCTAGTACACTCGCGATCGGCGCCCCACCCGGACGTGTGGATACGGTGGAGGCGCTGCTCGTTGCGATCTTGATCGGCGTGCGTGGAGAGACGATCTGTTCGGGACGATCGGCTACTTCCACTACTACCTTGACGCGCGAGATTGGATCGGTTTCCAATTCTTCTTCACGCGCTGCGGCGTCTAAGTGGTAACGATCCATGATCCTTCCTTAGCATGATGTTCTTGGGTGCGCGGTAGAAAAGTTTTGTTTTCGCTTCCGTAGCCTCACGCGTATTCTAATAGTGGTATCGAGCCATCTTGCTTAGTTTGCATCTGGATCAGCGCATATATGTTGATATGCGATAGTAGTAGATTGGATCTATTACAGTCTAAATAAGGTAGCACGGGTTGATGAGATCAATCGGTCATAAGGGGTTGAAATTGGTATGAGTTGATAGCATCACAAGGCCAAAAAGATTAGTTCGTGCTCCTTCTTTGATGTACGCGCGCGACTTGCCCTACCGGCTGGAATCACCATCGGGGCTAATGCGCGCACAATCGATGAGATCGAGTCAACAGATCGAGGTCTTGTGTTGTGGTCTCCTCAAGTATACCGATCGCGATGATCAATATGATTGATCTAATGAAAATTGAGACATTTTGAATGGCTCGGATTTGGGTCAACAGATCGGATTTGCGGGACCGCCGTGTGTATCCCCCCCTTGTATAGCGTCTTGGGTTCACATCGTTAGGTAGAATGCGATTCTACGCCTAACTTGTTTTTGCAGAGAATGATGTGAATAGTATGGCCCTATAGCTTATTTGAATGTATGAGATGTATGTGATGCATGTAACATTCTGCTCATGGCCTGCGTGTCATGATTATTTCAGCTATTGTTAGCTGTATATATTGTATTTAACGACTGCGTGTCGACCTTAATGCTTGAATCTATCTTTGTAATCTTCGATTTCTAGCTATTATAGGTAGTAGCCTAGTTTTGAGGTTACAAGCTTTTAAGCATGGTGGCCTAAAGGAGTGATGTGGAGGATGGAGATCGTCTACACCTACTTGGAGATGGATATCACCATTTTTGGGCCATACTACTTCACGCTTAAATGTGTTTATCTATGATGTTATCTATCTTATTCTTATGCAATGATATATGTGATATGTTGCTTTGGTAGGATAGAATCCTCTTAAAATTAGGTGTTAATGCCCTTCCATATGTTGCACTAAAAGATAATGATCACCGCATGGTAGGTCTACCAAAGTAGAGTGCCATCGGTTATCATCATCATTTGGGGTAGATGTCGGACATCTACATGCGGAAGCATTTGGTTTACTTAACAAGGTTATCAAAATAGTTTTGGACCTTGGGGCATAGATTGGGGCCGAGGCATACTAATGTCACCCAAAGTAGAGTCACATAGGGATGTGATTAGCAAAGTGTTGCTTACCCATGTCACTAGTTTTCTAGCCGTGATGCCAAAGCTCACTAGGAATTAGTGAAATGAGGATCTTTACCCACTATGTAACTTAGAGGAGTTTTTGTTGCAAAACTCATAGTGGGAGTCTTTGCTAAATAGTTTAATAAAAGATGAACATAAACATAGTGCTAAACTTTGCATATTCTTGTGTTGTAGATCATGTCACTAACGCCGCATCCAAGATACTTTTAATTTGCGATCTGTTCTTGAGAAAGAAAAACTCAATGGAACAAACTTTTGGATTGGTATCGCAACTTGAGAATTGTTCTCAAGCAAGAGCGCAAGGAGTATGTCCTTGAGTCTCCTTACCCGAAGACTTGCCCGATAATGCTACTATGGCTGCACGGAGAGCTTATGAGAAGCAAACGAATGATTGCCTTGATGTGAGCTGTCTCATGCTTGCCACAATGTCCTCTCGAGCTTGAAGCAATATGAGAACACAGATGCCTACAATATCATTGTGGGGTTACGTGGTATGTTTGAGAACCAAGCAAGGGCTGAGAGGTTCAATACTTCAAAGTCCTTATTTGCGTGCAAAGCTTGCGTATGGGAATCCCGTCACCCTCATGTGATTAAGATGATTGGCTACATTGAGAGTCCGAAAAGCTTGGTTTTCCCTTAGCCAAGAGTTGGCTCGATGTGATTCTCCGCCGCTTCCCGAGCTTTGAGCCATTCATAATGAACTTTCACATGAACAACTGGACAAGACCCGGCCGAGTTGCATGGGATGCTAAAATCTGCCGAGGAAAGCATTAAGAAAAGCAGCAATCATGTGATGATGATGCAAAGGCAAGGGCAAGCCCTATGTCAAGAGAATCGCGTCAAAAGAAAGAAAGCTCCCGATGCGATCGCGAGCAGTTCTAAGGCCAAGAAAGACAAGAAGGGCGATGCTCATCTCCGATGCGATTGTTACTACTGTAAGCAATCGTGACATTGGAAAAGGAACGCCCAAAGTACTTGGAGGATCTTGAGAAGAAGAAGGAAGTATGACTTCCACCCGGTATAAATGTTATAGAGATCAATCTTGCTACTTCATCAACTGATTCTTGGGTATTTGATACCGGATCGGTTGCTCACATTTGCAAATCGTTGCAGGGCTAATAAGAAGTAGAAGTTTGAGGAGGAGCGAAGTGGATCTTGGCGCTGGCAATGGAGCAAAAGTTGCTGCGGTAGCTGCTGGCACCATGCCATTGTCTTTACCTTCGAGGATTAGTTTTGGAATTGAATAATTGTTATTGTGTTCCATCTCTTTCAAAGAACATTATTTCGCTTCATGTTTGCAAGCGTAAGGTTATGACTTTAAATCTATGGACAATGGTTGTTCTCTTTATTTCAAAGATATGTTCTATTGTCATACTCCATTGGTGAATGGGTTATACGTTCTTACTCTTGAAGGGTCACCGGTCTATAACATTAATGCAAAGAGGCAACGTCCAATGATTTGAATCCCACGCTTATTTGGCATCGCCGCTTAGGTCACATAAATGAGAAACGCATGCGAAGCTCCATAGAGATGGTATTCGCACTCATTTGATTTTGAATCATTAGAGACATGCGAATCTTGTTTACTTGGCAAGATGACAAAGGCACCTTTCACCGGTCAAGGTGAACGGGCAAATGACTTATTGGCACTTGTACATACCGATGTATGTGGACCAATGAGCTTAATGACAGAGGTGGTTTTCGTGACTTCATAACTTTTATCGATGACTTTAGTAGATATGGGTATATCTACCGATGAAGCATAAGTCCGAATCCTTTGAAAAGTTCAAAGAATTCCAAAATGAAGTGCAAAATCATTTAGGCAAGACAATCAAGTTTCTACGATCCGATCGTGGAGGCGAGTATTTGAGCCATGAGTTTGGCAATCATCTAAAGGATTGTGGAATTGTTCCACAATTGACTCCGCCAGAACACCTCAATGGAATGGGGTATCGAACGGAGAAATCGCACCTATTAGATATGGTGCGCCCATGATGAGCCAAAGTGATCTTCCGTTGTCTTTTTGGGGTACGCTCTTGAAACACCACGCTCACACTAAACAGGTTCCATCAAAATCGTGAGAAAAGACACCATATGAGATGTGGACAGACAACGTCCTAGCTTGTCTTTTCTTAAGATTTGGGGATGTGAGGCTTATGTAAAACGTTTACAATCTGATAAGCTCACTCCTAAACTGATAAATGCTTCTTTATCGGGTATCCTAAGGAAACAAAAGGATATTAATTTTATAATCGAGGAGAAGGCAAAGTGTTTGTCGCCTCGGCATGGTGTCTTCTTAGAGAAAGAGTTTCTCTCAAGAAGGGATAGTGGGAGCACAGTGCAACTTGAAGAAATTCAAGAAACACTGATAACGTTTCAGCTCCTCTGTAACCACAACAGGATGAACAAACTGTTGAAGAACTGTTGTGGACACACCAGCACCACGTAGGTCGAAGGTCACGCGTGCACCGAGAGGTACATGTTCTTGACTACTCAACAACGGGACATATTGTTGTTAGACAACGATGAGCCTAAGACCTATGAAGAAGCAATGGTGGGACCGGACTCGAGAAATGGCTTGAAGCCATGAGATCCAAATTGAATCCATGCACAGAATCAAGTTTGGAACTTGGTTGATCCACTGATGGTGTTAAAACCATTGAATGCAAATGGGTTTTCAAGAAAAGATAGACATAGATGGAAATGTTCACATCTATAAAGCGCGACAGGCCAAAGGTTTCAAACAAATTCAAGGTATTGATTATGATGAAACTTTTTCGCCCGTCGCAATGCTAAAGTCTATTCGATCATTCTAGCGATTGCTGCATATTTCGACTATGAAATATGGCAAATGGATGTCAAAACAGCTTTCCTTAATGGAAATCGAGTGAGGATGTGTACATGACACAGCCCACAGGTTTTGTCGATCCGCAATCGATTGGAAAGATATGCAAGCTCCAAAGATCCATTTATGGATTAAAGCAGCATCTCGGAGTTGGAACATTCGCTTTGATGAAGTAATCAAAGGGTTTGGTTTCATCAAGAACGAAGAAGAGCCTTGTGTTTACAAAAGGCTAGTGGGAGCGCACTCGTATTTACGGTCTTATATGTGGATGACATATTACCGATCGGAAATGACATTCCTTTGCTCGAATCATTAAGTCTTCATTAAAAATAGTTTCTCTATGAAAGACTTAGAGAGGCAGCATATATTCTGGGCATCAAGATCTATAGAGATAGATCAAAAGGCTAATTGGATTAAGCCAAGATACGTACATTGACAAGGTGTTGAAAAGGTTCAATATGCATGATTCCAAGAAAGGTTTTCTACCTATGTCACATGGTATAAATCTTAGCAAGAATCGGTGTCCTAGTACACCTAATGAGCGGGATAAAATGAATGCGATTCCATATGCTTCGCTATTGGGTCCATTATGTATGCCATGCTTTGTACACGCCCGCATGTTTCAGATGCTTTAAGTGCTACGAGTAGATACCGATCGAGATCGGTGAAAGTCACTGGATTGCCGTAAAGAACATCTTGAAGTACTTGAGAAGAACTAAAGATGTGTTCCTTGTCTATGGAGGTGAGGAAGAGCTCGTTGTAAATGGTTACACCGATGCTAGCTTCCAAACCGACAAAGATGATTTTAGATCGCAACTGGATTTGTGTTCGCCTGAATGGCGGTGCGGTAAGTGGAAGAGTTCCAAGCGCAGACGGTTGCTTGATTCTACAACAGAAGCGAGTACATAGCAGCCTTCGAAGTCGCCAAAGAGGCTGTTTGGATCAAGAAATTTATTTCGAGCTTGGTGTGATGGCTAGTGCCTCCGGCCCAATGGACCTCATTGTGACAATAGTGGGGCCATTGCGCAAGCCAAAGAGCCTAGATCGCACTAAGTCCAAGCACATTTTACGGCGATTTCATCTCATCCGCGAGATAGTGGAGAGAGGCGATGTGAAGATATGCAAAGTACAAACGGATTTGAACATTGCAGATCCGTTGACAAAGCCGCTTCACCAAAGCATGAGGCTCACACTAGGGCAATGGGTATTAGATACCTACATGGTTGACTCTAGTGCAAGTGGGAGATCATAGTGATATGCCCTAGAGGCAACATGGAGATGTTGTATATATCACATACTATGTTTATGATACATTACTTTGTTCCTTGGAATAGACATCATCATTATTGATCAATGAGTATGTGACTTATTCATGAGACTCTTAAATACTAAGATGTTGCTATTTCTAAATGATCCCCGATCGTATATCATATGAGGAACAAATATGATTCAAAGACAAAGATCAGCATATGTATTGATTGATGATCATGTCTCATGGATCATGGTATGGTGATACCAAATCAATAATATGGACATGTGTTAGTGAACATATGTTGGATAGACTCGCCATGAGACACCGCAGAGATTCCATGTGTCATCGATTGGTCTCAAGTAGTGTTTATGTAGAGTCCTTAGACTTGAGATCATCATGGTTCCCAACATGAGTAGTAGCTTATTTTGGGACTACTAAACACTACTCCGTGAATCGGGTAGTCATAAAAGTAGTCTTCGGGTTTGCCATGAAACATGTAGTGGGATGTGAATGATCAAGATAGAATTTGCCCCTCCTTATGGGAGAGATATCTCTGGCCCTCGATGTAATGGATTATGAAAGTGCATGGCCATGCCAAGGTGATTGAGGAGTCAATCACGAGTTTATAATCCATCACGGAATCGAGAGAGTGATTGAGCTATTAAGAGGATGACACAGTCTCGCCTTGAGCTCAATCTATATCGTGAGGCAAAGGGATTCGTACATGAGAGAACATTACGAGTTCACCGATATGATCTTTACATATACTTTGGGGTTAATATGTCTTACTAGAGGCCGCTATTAACATGGTAACCGGAAAGGCGTTTCGGTCACGACCAAGTATACGTGAACCTGCTGTGGTCGCACGCTTAACGGGTTGGAACACTAATTGAATATGATTCGGATATGGGCTCAATTCGGATAGAGATCCGAATAGACTCCTATTGGGCCTCGGTCCACGAGGCCCACGTGAGGAGGTCTATATATGGAGGCGAGGGGTGGAGGGAATTCGTCCCGATTAACATCTAGCAAAACCCTAGCCGCCACCTCCCGAGCCAAACCCTAGCGCTCACGAGTGCTAGTACACTCGCGATCGGCGTTCCACCCGGACGTGTGGATACCGGTGGAGGCGCTGCTCGTTGCGATCTTGATCGGCGTGCGTGGAGGAGACGATCTGTTCGGACGATCGGCTACTTCCACTACTACCTCGACGCGCGAGATTGGATCGGTTTCCAATTCTTCTTCACATTGCGCTGCGCGTCTAAGTGGTAACGATCCATGATCCTTCCTTAGCATGATGTTCTTGGGTGCGCGGTAGAAAAGTTTTGTTTTCGCTTCCGTAGCCTACGCGTATTCCAATAATAGCAATCGCTTTTTTTTACCTCGAATATCGTGTTCTTTGTTGGTGATGGAACAGTTGTGGCTGTGTAAGTGGTAGGAGAAGGTGGTGGTGTTGATGGAGTAGAAGGTAGTTGTCTTTCATCATGTGCAATGGTCTGTATTTCTGCAGACGCTGATGATGAAGCCGCAGCATTGTCTGGTAATAGCAATATGTTTTGATTTGGTTAGGCCACCATTGATCGTACATGGAACATTGGAACCTCGCTTTGCAATGATCCTTTTGACATTTGAACAATAACCTCGTATTTTCGACCGATAACTGCTTTGATTTCAAGTGGAATATATTGTGGTTGTTGTTCTTCGGTTGCTGCAATCAGAATCATAGGAGGTTTTCCAACAAGTTCTTGGCCTATGTCGCCAAAGAACATAAATTCTGCATGGGCGGATGGGTCTGACTCATTGACATCAGCATCAGTGGCATATACGTTTATTTTATATCTGTTTGAAGATTTGAAAAATGTGTTATGCAATAACGTTTTTTGTATTGGTTGATGGTTGATTAGATAAAAGATGTAAACTATATGAATGTCGAAGGAGTTGTATACCTTGGTTCTGCTGTTGTGCATTGCATGTTTGACATTTATATCCATCTCCATCTGAAAAAGGCTTTTTCCAGCATGAGGAACATGCTATATACCACCATGATTGTGTTGGTATTAAGCTTGTGATAAGAATTGTAAGCTTGTAGCGTTCGCCCTGCGTGTATTATAATCAAAAACAATTAATCTATAGTTTATTTTAAATCCAGGTGGTGAACATGTGTAGAAGGAATTGTTTTTCTTGTGTACCCAAACTTCATTTGGTATAAGGTTTAGCAATTCATGAACTGTAGTAGTAGCTGAGGTGTTCTGGCTGTGTTTAACCTCTCGCCATTCAATTTGGTGTGTTTCGCTGCTTATTCTGTAGAGGATACAATCAATAAGTTCGAAATTTGAAAACCATGTAGAAACTGTCTTAAAAGATAGTACTATTTGGCTAACAATTACTAAACTGTTTGGAATGGATATAATGGGTTGTACATGTTTTGTAGAGCAACTACTTCAGGTATTGGTATATTAATATACCATTTTGATGCTGAGGTGCTTTGCACCGCAAGATGGCCTAGATACACATATAAAAAAAATAGTAAGTGATACTAATATAAAATAAGAAAGCATCAAATGAAGATATATATATATATTTCTTGTGTAGGTAAGTAGATGAGACAAAGTTAATGTAATAAACCTGAGTATGTACCAACCGACATGCCAACAAATAAGGCAATGATTGATTTATCCTGAGAGGAAGTAAAGATGTCGTCGGCGTTAAATGACTGAGCATGTTGGCCCCATAACGTGATGATTGCTGCTTCGCTAAGAACAAACAGGAAAGCATGCTGTTTGACTGGAGGCAGTGTAAAAATGTTGTATATATACTTGGTGAAATGTAGGGAAATGGAAAGAAAGAAAGGTTGGAGAGAATATACGTACCTCCCATCTGTTATGTTAATAGTGCGTTTAACTGTTGGGCCTAATTTTGTTGTTGTTTCGATAAGCGATGAAACAGCGGTTATGAGAACAACAATGTCTGGTACATATGTAGATTAAATGAAGAGATCAAAATGGAATAATGCATTACGTATTATGTATGCTATTATAAAAGATGAGACAAAAAGGATTCTAGTAACTAAATGAGTGCAATAGTTGTTATACCTGATAATAAAGTTTTTTTCCCAATGCGTTCGTGTAGGACAGGAAAGGTCACTGCACTATATGCATAGAGTGGGAAATCAGCTGGTGCTGGTGACACTTCGTTGACCCTTGTGTATTTTGAAAAGCGAACTGAGATGTGGTTATCAACTGCTTTATATGTTTGTTTTTGCCGAGCACCTCAAAGTATTCAATTTCATAAAGAGGTCCTTCCTTTAGTATAGATGTAAATTTGTGAAGCCATCTTTGGGGGACAATCGCTTCCATAGTATGTCCCTAAAAAGGATTGGGTTCAATATTATGCAATAAAGAGTGGGCATATTGTGTTTATAGAAAGGTGCAGGAGAGAATAGAAAAGCGATAACAATAGCATCTATGGTGAGCATAAAAACGTTGCAGAAGGGAAGATCATGATTTATATGGATTAAATGAGTGATATAGTTGAGCAGTAAAAACATGTTCATCAAGCATGATAAAATCCAGATGGTATATATCTGTTGGGTCTTGAGGATTTCTAAATTCCCAGATATGTGGTAAGCGCACAAGCACCTTCCATTTATGTGAACTCTGATTGATATCGCTCAGTGCTGTGTACATCATTTTGAGCCTGCATAATACAGAGATATAAAGCAAGTGATATGCAAATAAGCTTAATGCCAGTACGCAAGTGATATGTAAACTGGAAGAAATTCACTGCATAACATAATGATGATAACGAAGAGTGTATTCCTGGAAGTATAAGAAGTTGCCAGTACGCAAGACGTGAGAAGAAATAGAGTATCACAAACATTGAGCATAGATAAGTAAAAGGAGGAAAACAAGATATACAATATATATATTAATACATCTAGACCTTGCCTAATATAGAGCTATAAAGTAAGTGATATCGAAACAAGCTTAATGCAGCGTTAACTGGAAGGAATTTCTTGCATAGAATAATGATGATAATGAAGAGTGTACTCTTGGAAGTATAACAAGCATTGAGAAAACAAGATGCAAGAAGAAATAGAGTAGCACAAATATTAAACACAGATAAGCAAAAGGAGAAAAACAAGATGCACAATACACACACACACACACACATAAAGGGATGTATACGTAGTGCGTTATTTGGTGTGGGATAACTTGAATACGTTTAACAAAGCTAGTCCCTCTCGTAGTATCTTTAGAGTATGGTAAAGTAAACAAGGTACGTAAATAAAGTGGAAAAAGGAATGTTTATTCGAACTATGGCTAGAGTATGGTAAACTAAATACGATATGTAGATAAAGCGAAAAAGGAATGTTTACTCGGTATGTATGCAATAGAAACACATGTATATGTGAGAAAAGGAAAGATGTGGAATAGGTTGAATTACATAAGAACTATAGATAGGAAGTAATTAAAGAGAAAAGAGCTATATGCTATATATAAATAAGTAAGTATGTACACATTATTTCTTTGTAACAAAAGAAAATAGAGGCATATTTATCAAAGCCTATGTGTATTGCGTTACTTGTAAGATATCTTTAATCAGCGAATGAGCGTATATAATATGAATAAGGGTCTGTTTATGTAATATGTATAGAATATTTTAGACATATATATTGGGCTACTAAGAAAAATAGGTGAAGATGTATTTATAAAAACGAGTTTGTGTAGCTACTACATTTAACTAATATGAGCAGATTTGTTTGAACTACATAAGAAGTGCAGATAGGAAACCAACTAAAGAGGAGAGAGCTATATGCTATATATAAGCAAGCAACTATGTACACATTATTTCTTTGGAACAAAAGAAAATAGAGGTATATTTATTAAAGTATATGTGTACTGCGTTGCTTATAAGCTATTTTTAATCGATGAATAACCGTACACAATATGAATAAGATTCTGGGTACGTAATATGTATAGGATATTTTAGACATATATATTGGCCTACCAAGAAAAATAGGGAAGGTGTATCTATGAAAATAAGCCTCTGCATCTACTACATTTAGGCAATATGAGTAGCTCTGAAGCAAAACTGTTAAGGAAGTATAGACACATGTGAGAAAAGAAAACGCAAAAGCGTCTGTACTACATAAGAACTCCAGATAGGAAAACAAAACAGTAAAAGAGGAAATTTGTATGCTATATGTAAACAAATAGGTATGTACGTATTGTTTTTTTTGTAACAAAAGAAAATAGAGATATATTTATCAAAGACTATGTGCATTGTATTATTTGTAAGGCATTTCAAATTGGTAACTAAATGTATATAATATGAAGAAAGATCCATTTATGTAATATGTATGGAATACTTTAGAGATATATATTAGTCTATCAAGAATAACATGGAAGGCGTATTTAGTAAAACAAGCTTGTATGGGTACTATATTTAACTGACATGAATAGATATGAAGCAAAATCAGTAATGAATAAGCTTGAGTGAGAAAATCTGAGGATGATGATAGCAAAAAACGCTAAATAGAAGCGAGAACTTCTTTGTATACAATATTTTTTTTTGTTTGAGTACAGGCAACACCCTTGTCATCTTCAACGAGTATCTTTCAGCCTGAACGTGATGTAACTCGTGATACTGCCACATATAATTGACCATGGGAAAATACTGGACTTCTTAGATAAATGCCAACTTTGGTTAAGGTTTGGCCTTGGCTTTTGTTAATAGTCATTGCATACGAAAGCCTGATTGGAAACTGTCGATGCTATAGAGTAAAAGGCCATCGAGGACTTGTTGCATTTAGTACAATTCTGGGGACACAAACAGATTGTCCAATATTAGTTCCAGTAATTATACGGCCTTCAAGAACTCGATCACCAAGCCTTGTAATAATAAGACGTGTTCCATTACAAAGGCCTACAGACTGATTTATATTTCTTAGTAGCATCACTGGAACACCTATTTTTAGGCAAATGATATGCTGTGGGAAACCATTCATTGCTATAGAATTTAAGAATTCAGGCGGATATAGCATATCAACATAACCAATGTGATTCTCAGACTGAGATATGGAATCAAAACTCAGATATTCTTTGCTGCAGCCAGCGATTTTATCAAAAACAGCCTTGTTTAATTCATCAGCGACCGTATTAGTTGGGCAAATAATTGCACGCTGTGCTAAGTATTGAGGATCTTGGTAGCTCACAGAAAACGAATCATAGATAGCTTCCACAATTGTATTCATATTGTCATCGGCTGGTAGTAATAGGAGATCATTTGGTATATCTATCCAGGATGCTTAAACCTCACCAGGCTTTTTGATCATTGGTATTCGACCATCTCCTATATCGAGCACCCATTGAGCAAACACAGAGAGAGCATCACATTCTGCACTGGGGAGGTCTGGATTATGAAGTCTCATATTGGTAGATAACTTTAGCACCTCAATGTGTTGCCAGAGTGATGATCTAATAAGTGAAGCCTCTATAATTTCTGTTTTTGTACCGCCTTCAATGACAGGCAAGATTTGGCGGAAGTCTCCACCGAGGACAACAAGTTTTCCACCAAAGGGTATATTCATACGAGTAGCATCTTCAACAGACATAATGTCACGTAATGTTCTATCAAGCGCTTCAAAGCAATGTCTGTGTGTCATAGGAGCTTCATCCCACAAAATCAAAGATGTTTTGCTAATAAGTTCAGCAAGTAACGTGCCACGTGCTATACCACATAATCTTCTTTCATTAATATTAAGAGGTATTCTGAACCGGGAATGTGCTGTGCGGCCACCTGGAAGTAAAAGTGAAGCAATTCCAGATGAAGCTACGGCAAGGACTATCTGAGCTTCGGCTCTTAGCGCTGTTATTATAATATTCCAAAGAAATGTTTTCCCAGTGCCACCATGTCCTGACACAAAGTAAAGACCTCCTTTTTTATGGGTAACACATGCTATGATCTTGTTATATATAGCAGACTAATCAACATTTAGTTTACCACTCAATGTTTCAGCCTGTGCTGTTAAAACAGCTCTATCATATGCAAGCTCTTCAGTAAGAAGCCTATTACCAGAAATAGGGTCAACTTGCACTGATTCTCCTGCTATGTTGTATGTATCAAAATTAAGACCATTCTTTGAAAACATAGTAGATAACTCACTTATTAGCTGCGACTTTAGGTAATGAGCTGGTATGGGATATGCTCGATTCCGTAATCCTTGCCGTATTCTATATGCTATATCATCAGCAAAAAAATCCAATATTTGTCAAACAGACTTTGAGGACTAATTACACTACAAAAAGAGAGCACCACCATGAAAAGTTGCCTAAGTTGGCGTGGAGTAGCCCAAACCACTGCTTCATCAAAGAGCAGAAACCATTCTGTATCATCACCGACTAACCCACGAGCTTTGCAAGCTTCTTTAAAGGTAGGGTAGCACACTCCATCAAAAGTTCTAATATCCTCATAGTTTTGCGCATCTGAGACAACCATTAAAAGCATCCTGAGATAAAATAATTCACCAGTAGTTGGGTGCACATTATATATGCGACCAATCTTTGATGATGCACGTTTCCTTTTTATCCACTTTCTGTTAGTAACGTGCCATATCCACTGTGTTGGAAATTGGTAATAAGTAGAAGATCTTGCGTTTATGAATTGTTGATTAGCAGTAAACCATTCGGTTAGCGTAGTCTTGTAAAATCTTGGATCATCAATAATTTCTTGTAGCTCTGTTTCTTCATGGTACATAATTCTATTCATACCAGGCATATGAACAGCCAATCGCTCAACAGAAGGAATTCAGCCATGTATTTCAAACTCAAATAATCGCCAAAGCGCTTCGCATGAAGATAAGTATCTATAATTTGATATCACAAAGTATTAGCATGAAATATTTTTTCAAAAAGGGATAATGAAGATAAATTCACATAGTTTGATGTAAGAGAATACTACTATAAAAAAGTGAACAAGGAACATATAATAGGTTGCTGTAGGAAAAGATCCTGTACTAAAGCAATTTACATAGCTTCATGTAAGAAAGCAATACTGTAAGACATTGGGTAGCGAATCTATAGTACCTTACTATACCTTACAATAGGAAAAGATTTTGTATGAAAATAGCATCGTAAGCAAAGTAAGCAATGCTAAATAATTTGGCAGAGCAAATTAGACAGCAAATTATTACCTGCACTTAATATAATCAGCGACTTTATCTATTCCTTGTTTAACTTGCGCATTAGCTGAGTCTGATGGGTGGTCAATATTGGTAAAACTCATTCTTGCTCTATCTTATCCTTTAGTAAGATATTTAAATAAATATTTCACGAGGTTTGTCTTGTTGCACCATTCAACATTGATATGAGCTTGGAATTTTTTAAGCAACGCAATGTTATATGGAACAACCCATCTATTGCCCAATTTAATTCCATTTTTGGTAACAAACTGGTAACTATGTTGGCGGCGATACACTGGAAAACCAGAGCAATCAATAACTCTTTCTGGACTATATTGCTTGGGATATCGCTTTGAACATAATCCATCTTTCATACATGGGCATTTCCTATTAAGATCTCCATATGGACCATGCATCATAAATTCTTCAACAAGAGAATAGGCAAGCAGATCAATAGTTGGGTCAGGAATTTCCGTACTTATAAGACTATCAATGAATCCAACAGCTATGTCAGTTGTATGGTTAGAAAGCCATATAAGAGTATGAACATGAGGCAAGCCCCTCTTTTGGAATTCAATGGTGTATAGCACTGTCGAAAACAAAAGGGAAACTCAGAGTGAAAAGAATATATAAGAACTAAAGTAAGAACAGACAGAATGTATATAGAGGAAACAATAAGCTAACCTGCTCGTACAACACCAAAAGTGTAACCGGTTTTGATGTCTGAAATAAATTCAGCAAGCTTCATATGGAAAACACGAGTTAATAATATCAGGACGGTCAAAACACTTCTGACCAGGTTCGTATTTAAGTGCGTCTATAATCTCTGGCCATCTTGAATTGCATGTAAAAGTGGAGAATAAATCGGAAGGGCCATATTCACGACAAATAGCCATAGCATCCTGATAATTTAGTGCATAATATCGAGGACTGCCTGTAAAGCTCGTAGGAAGCAAAATTTTGACACCAATATTTTTGCCTTGAGATGTGCCTTGACCAAGCGCATTAGAAATGCCCTGATATGTTTCTGATCTTAGAACGTCTTGGTTGAAAAGATGAAATGAAAGATGGTTTGCTTCAAGGCATGAATAGCAGTCAACTTGTATCTGATTTGAAAGGCAACCACAACATGTGTAAGGATTTGGTTCGTTTCTTCAGTAGTGACACTGATAAGAGTAGTACTGAAGCATAGACACTTCATCTCGAGCCGAGGGCAAGCCAGTATCAGTTTCTTTATATTTAATACCAAGATGGAAGCCCTTTTCACCATATGGGAATAATAACGGATATTGCAAAGA
This sequence comes from Melocanna baccifera, assembly GCA_036346265.1. Classification (NCBI taxonomy): domain Eukaryota; kingdom Viridiplantae; phylum Streptophyta; class Magnoliopsida; order Poales; family Poaceae; genus Melocanna; species Melocanna baccifera. The sequence continues at coordinate 250,607 of JAYEVJ010000337.1, forward strand.
CATGAGAGTGGGATTCAAAGGCGATATTTGTTTTAGCTCATCACAGCGGGTCTCAACAACTATATCAAATTTGTTATTCTCTAATGATAATTCCCCTACAACCAAAGTAGCCAGCTCAGGAACTGTTGGTAAAGAATATCGATCACCATGATTAATAGATGAACCAATAAGCCGAATATAAATCTCTAGGTTTTCTTCAGAAAATAGTCGGTCACATGCCATTCTGAACTTTTTTACCAACGGATTGCAACAGTCAAGCATATTAATCAAAGCAGAAACAATATTGGGATCTCCTTCTTCGCGCATATCACTGTCTTCACTGAATATAGACAATCTGTTACTAGTTTTGTTGATCGTATCATAAATATATAGCTGAGCATACTTGGGTTTCTGGCCTGGTATAGGAAGCAATGAACCAATACGGTGATGAACGACACCATTTATACGGAAAACATAGGGACCTCCACCAGTATTAATGGTTCTATCAACATCTACGCCCAACGAAATGAATGCAAACAAGGAATTGTAATGGCGTATTAAACGCATAAATTCATTTGAGCGAGCACCTTTATTAAAACCAATAAGATCTCGAAGTGGAGGCGGGTATTCTTTATGGAGTGGAAGGGAAACCTTTCCACCTCGACAACACTTATTATAAACAATCTGCTCATATCTAGAAGAACTTCTATGTTGAGATCTTTCTTGGTACCAAAAAATAGCACAGCATTTATTACATTTGTAATCTGGACCACCATAATATGAACGATCACCGTATGTGGCTGAAACAATGCACGAAAACTGGTGCTAAACAAAGAAGAACAAACAGATGCAATAGGAGCACGTAATACATGAACAAAGAGCGATAGGGCAAGGAAGGAAAATCAAAAAACAATATAAAATGGATGATGTTGTCAAACCTTTTAAGCAAGAAATTTGTTCCTTAGAAAGAAGAACACCTGGTTCTCTAAGCGAAATCGAACTAAAAGGCCACACATCACTTGAAATATGTGGGAGATGGGACACAAAGTATCGAGAAAAACATATCGAGAGCTTTATGGTTTCAAACAAATATATAGAAAAACACAAAACATCAATTCCGAAAGAGACAGCAAGGGAAGAAAACCTGTTCTAACAGTTGTACTGAGCAATCTAGATAACCACCTTTTTTTCCTATTGGCGGCTGCCTCAGAGGAGCTAACCGATGGGTAAAAATGGATTCCTATCATGCAAACAAACAAAAGAGGAAAATAAAAGGGGAATGCAAACAAAAGGTAACCAAAAAGAGAAAAGAAATGTTTATAAAGACTATAAATAACCATGTTGCCATATCCGTCGAAGCGGCGCACTAACAGCTGCGGGAAGCACTGTAAAAACAAGAAAAGGGAGCGGGCAAAAAACGGGATTCAATGCCCAACAAAGAATGGCTTACTAAATTAAAAAACGAAAAGACTATCAAAAAGAGAAGGCATAAAACGTTAATAGTAGTCATACATGGCTCTGCTGATGGTTGCGAAAGCGGGACTGGAAATGCAGCGCGCAAACCATCATTAGGCGGCAATAGTGATAACGCTGGCCTAAACGGTTGCTTTCCACGTAGAACCTCCTGACGGCGGGCTCTAGCAAAGGCCGCCGAATTCATACCAGGAAGTAACAAAAGACAAGGAAGCAAGAATCCAAGTAGAAAGCTAATAACAAAAAGCAAAAAGTGAAAGGGTCACAAAAAGCATATACACAAGTTAGGTAAAAAAACCAGCAGAAAAATAGTGACATCGGCAAGGAATTCACCATGCGGATAAAGAGACCACGCTAAACGTAGTAAACCAACAACGACAACAATAGCATAGCAACAACAAAAGAACAAACCAGAAAGCACATAAAAACATAAAATAGTCCTACCACCAACAACGACAACAATAGCATAGCGACAACAAAAGAACAAACCAGAAAGCACATAAAAACATAAAATAGTCCTACCAGGATGAGCAAATAGAAGCATATTTGATTCGCAAACAAAAGGGTAAAAAAACTACTATGAGCAGCGTATAGGCGTATACGTAAATAAATACTAAATACAGGAAAGCATGCACGTAAGCAGCGTATAAGCGCATACGTAGACAAACACCTAACATAGCAAAGCTTGCACAGATGAGCATAGCGACAACAAAACATAAACGGTAGAGGAGAAAAAAATGATAACCTACGAATACACATAAAAACATAAAATAGTCCTACCAGGATGAGCAAACAGAAGCATATTTGATTCGCAAGCAAAAGGATAACAAAAACTACTGTGAGCAGTGTATAGGCGTATACGTAAACAAATACTAAATACAGGAAAGCATGCACGTAAGCAGCATATAAGCGCGTACATAGACAAACACTTAACACAGGAAAGCATGCACAGATGAGCATAGCGACAACAAAACATAAACGGTAGAGGAGAAAAAAATGATAACCTACGAATACAGGAAGCAAAACAGCTGTGTTTCAGAATAAAATACAACGAAGTATTCGGAGGCACGCCTGCATGGCAAAAAACATAACATAAATATTAATAAAGAGTAAAGAACCTGTACACACCCCAACGAAAAGCGGCAAGAACAATAATATAAGTAAACAACACATAGGTTCACTAAAGCATACCACAAATAAAGAAATTCATACACTACCTGAAAACAGCAGAAGTCTATTTGGAAATAGGCAATATGTCCAGAATGAAATAAAGCGAGCTATTCGAAGGCACACCTGCATGGGAAAAAGTAAAACGTAAATACCAAGACAAAGAGCAAAGACTCTCTATACGCAGTAACGAAAAACGTTGGCAAAAATAATACAAGCAAACAACATATATCTCTATACGTAGTAACAAAAAATGTTGGCAAAAATAATACAAGCAAACAACATATATACGCAATCTACACAGAACATACCTACAACCAAGAGATCCACATTTTAATCTTAAGATGATATAAGCAACACCCTAAACAAAAGGTCCCGCATACTAATCAAGAAAACCGACAAAAACAAAAAGAAAACACCTATACCGTAGCAAACAGCATATATATGCAATCTACACACATCATACTATCCTAATCTTAAGGTAAGCAACATAAGCAACACTTTAAACAAAAGGGTCCACATACTAATCATGAAAACCCAAAAAAAACACTTACATCGTAGCTTTGTAGCAAACAGCATATATACGCAATCTATACACAACATACCATTCTAATCCTAAGGTAAACAACATCTTAAAACAGAGGTAAAAAGAAAACTCAGAAAGAAACCTGAAGTAAGCAAGATATGTAAACCAAAGAAATCCACATTTTAACCCAATGAGAGGCGAGATCTAAAACTAACAGATTCACATTCACATTCTAACGCATAAAACGCGGACGGAATAAGAACACCAAAGCGAAAATAGTACCTTAGACCAAAACGAAGACAAAAGAGCAGCAACCACCAAGAAACCGAAAGCGAAAGGACAAGCTGTTCCTCACACACACCAACAGCGAACTGCCGAGCAGGTAAACGAAGGCGGAAGAGCAAGAACCATAAACAAATCGAAGGCGACGCATAGCAAGGGCGTAACACAGAGCAAAACAATGAACACCCAAGACAGAAAAACAAACAAGAAGCGGCGGACGCAAAGTGAACACCAGAAAGCGAAACACACAAACCTCTGACAAAATCCGTCTCAGCTGCGCACGCGAAATCAACCACACAAACAGAGAACACAACAGAAGAAGAAACAATGGCCCACAAGTGTCAGGGACTCATCTGGGTAAGAAGCAACGTACACAAGCGCACCTACAGCGCGCTCTCTCACAAGGCGCGAACGAAGCACAGCACACGCAAACCGCACCTCGCTATCCAGCACAAGGCATCGCTCGTACGGCGACTCCTATCGCACGCGTCGGCCAGCGGATGCACCCAGCAGACACGTGGACCAAACGAGAAGCGAGGAAGTCCCCCGACTTTGTATAGAGGATTATATGCACAAATTCAAGTTTGACTATTTATGAAGTTCAACTATATTTTCAATCCAAGGAATTCAATAAGATATAAGCATGTGAGTGTTGAACGCATACCAATATGATTTTACCTTTTCATCCAACAGAGACTAAGTAATATCATAATCAATCAAACATGTTAGTCTCACAATAACATTTATCATTTAACACATCCAAATGAAACTAGGCAATATCATAACTAATAAGTATGTTAGTCTCACAGTTGCATTTGTTATTATCACCAAAACTAACTTAATGGAGCTTGAACTTACAATCATAAAGTAGTATTGTCAGCTCTGCTTGTTTTTTGTTGGATGTGGAATTTATTGCAATTTAGGTTGTTGTGCCTATTATTAGCAGCATCCATGCGGGTTTAATTATTGATGATTTTTTGACGTTCCATCATCTTATATGAGTTACTATAGTAAAATTCGTATATATAGAGTTTATGGTGAAGTTGTAGGTTTTTTAATACAATTTTGGCTACGATGATTGAGGAGACTTGGAAGAAAAAAGAAAAAATGATGTCAATTATGGAGACAACTAAATTTAGTGTTTTATTACTTGTTTGGAAATGTTACAATTTAGATCGTTTTCACGACCATTATGAAGGCTTTGACAATATTAATTCTTTGAAATTTGATGACACCCTAATGTAAGGCTAGCATGATACTTTCCAAAGTTTTGCTATTTGAAAGTGAAGGTTTTGTTCAATTTCAATTTAGGATGAAGGATTTAAGTGTAAGAAGTTTTGTTTTTGTGTGGATACCGCAACATTTGTCTAATTGTCACAGCTGATGTGAGGAGTCTATTGCAGTTTATTATCCATTGATGGCATAAGAGTTCCTTTTATCCAAAAAAATTTATAAGAGCAGTTTTAACTATATCATGGAATTCAATAAACTTTGGAGCCGATAGTTTGATGTATGTGATGGCTACACATACAAATTTCTCTTTCAATATGCATTGTTTGCCAAGTTTTGTTTTCCAGGAAGAGCATGTCAGATCCCATGGTCTGTGTTCTTTGCTATCTATCTAGCGCCATAGGTGATGTTTTGGCTTGTGCGTTTGATGGTTGAGCATTTGTTTAAGGAGGTCAGTTGCATAGACTTAGACTTTTGCTGGGGTTATGGATTGTTCAAGATTCAAATTTATTCGTCTGCTTTGTTAATACCTATGAGTTTAGATCTACTGATGGTTTGCACAATTTACTTCGCGAGAAGCACTTGGATAAGACTGTTCTAATCTTTCTTGTTGAGGATTAGTACTATGGACTTTTGAGATGCAAGGTCTATTGATATAGATTTACTTTGAGTAGATTTGATATTTGGCTATAAGAGTAAATTCATTTCAAGGTGGAGATTATTAAAGTATGATCCGAATTTGTTATCGTGTCTGTGCCGGATGCTATGTCGATGTGTGTTGAGTAGTGCATGCACCATGCGTGTCAAATGTGACACTGATCAGCACAACCAACTCTTATTCGGTTTTCTCCTCTGTAGGGATTCTTGTCTCCTAGCCTATATGTACCCCTGTAGTCACACAGTTTAGATACGTCAAAGTTTTTCGTGTTTGTAATTTTTCTCATATTGTTAATTTCGCTTTAGTGTCTGTAATTTTTTTAAAAGGGTTTTTCATGTTAAATCTGTATCTCCCGTTCTTTACAACAAAACACCTCAATTTTAGAAACGCATATCAACATATTACCAAGCACATCGCAATTTTGCTTTAACTAGTCATGAATTCTAGGCAACTTCTCTCACAATAAAAAAAAGAATTCGATGCAAATTCATTGAACTCGAGATTACAAGTTTCAACTTTTCATCGGACGAAATAAACCTAGAGCTTTAGAGTTAAGTCGATTCCGTTTGACGTCTCCTCCTGACTCACTTCACGCATGCTGTGGTCGCGACCAAGATGATCGCCGCCTGCAGTCCAACGGTAGCCGCCGGCCGCCGCCATCTGCACGCGGGCAATGTTGGCGCCGGCTTGCCATGCCAACGAGGGCACGGATTGGCGGCCCCACCCGTCCTGCACTGGGCTGTTGAAGGGCACGCGGAGGTACGGCCTGCCGCTGGCGGTGTACAGCCAGTAGGGCACATGGAACGACCGCAGATGCTCCGGCGCGACGATGGGGCGCTTGGCGAGCGCGCGCTCCCGCTTGTGCGCGTTCTGGTGCCCGCCCAGCGCCTGCGAGCACTTGAACTTACGCCGGCAGAAGGTGCACTTGTACATGCGCTGCTGCTCCCCGCCGGCGCACCCCGCAGCCTCTGCCGTCGTCGATGACGGCGCCTGCTTGGCACCGAGCGTGCCAAGTTGTTCCGACTCCGACGCTATCTTGTTCTGCCATAGCTCCTTCTCTTCTTGGATCGACATGTTCTGAGCCGTGGAGGTGGTGCTCGAGAACGCGGTGGACTCCATTTTCAGGGAGAGACAGATAGGGCGACGAGTTTGGCTGGATGGTTTGGCTTTGGGTACTGTTGATCTTGGCTGTTTTTGTAGCGTGGAGGGAGATGTCATCTACAGCTAGCAATCCCTGTGAAGCTGGCTTGTTACCATCTTCGAAGATTACACGCGAGATTACAGGAGTGAAAACGAAAGCACATAGCAGCTGCCATCTTTGCCTCCGTGGTGATTGTTATAAGCCCGATATATGCTTCTTATTAATTGGCAAGTCGAATGTGTACATGGCACGCTCCTTCAATTAGAAGGGAAATCGAACGTGTAAATGGCTAATAGATCAATGAATTAATTGGGGGAATATTTGGTTTGATGCGATGTATTTCCAGGAGAAGGGAAGGATACGGCATGTACGGCTAGGAATGGAAGTGATTTTTAGAGGTTTCATTCCTGCCATCTTTGCTGAGTGGTTCGAACGTTTCTTTGTTTGATTCCTTAATTAAATGGGAATATTTTTTTCGCGAAGAATTACATGAAGAACCTTAACTCTGCTTGCCTTATTTAGATGGGTATAGACGGTATCCAATCCGGCCCATTTAATGGGCAGAAAATACAAAGGAACTAGGTATAAGCCTGTAATATTCCAAAAATATGAGACTATTGTATTTACGAAAATCAAAAACCTTTTGTCGACTTTTCCTGAGTTATTTAAAATTTTCAAAGTTCCTTCAAGATTTTCGCTCAACTTGTGTGGAATAACTCAAGCAACCAAACTAAAAGAGAACCAATTAGCTGGAAAATTAATTTGAGCCAATACCAAAATTCCCCCCATCTAATTATCGTATCCGCAAATTCCAATTTTGGAAATTCAAAACTTACCTATCGGGACTTAGTAAAACCTAAATTTTAAATGCGGGATTTGAACTAAGATTTCCAACTCAAACCCTAAGTGTAAAATTGAGGCTTAAATTCAAAATTTAGAAATCCTCAAAAGCCTTGGACCATCAGCCCATTTCTAGCCGACCTTTTCCCCCTCCTTTTTCTCTCCCTGTTCCATTCTCTTGCCAAGCCCAACCGGCTACCTCCTTTTTCTTCTCCCCCTCTCTCCATTAGACCCCAGCCCAGCGCCTCCTCTTCCTTCCCCTTTCTCCTTCCCTGGCTCCTGACGCCACCAAGTCGACTTGGCTCCACGTGCCCGCACGGCTACATCTTTGGCCCACCCCGGCGCCCCTACCCTTGCTCCCTTCCCCTGTTCCCCCTACTCGACGCTTGCTCATAGCGCGTGCACACGGCCACACCCCCTTCCTCCTCCCTCTGGCCCAAGCACCCGCGCGCTGTGTGCGCCAACCGCTCCGGCCCAGCTCGCGCACCAACTGCCTCGCCCTGGTTTCAGGCGCCGTCCCCGGGTTCCCCCGTCGCACCCATGCCAGCTACGCCTACCGCTGGCCTCGCCTACACCCTTGCCTGCCACCTACGAGCGCCTTGCGCTGTCCCGCCGACTAGTATTACTCCTTCGTGTGCGCTCTTCAATGCGTCCAACTGCCAACGGCCTCCACTTCCGATACTACAGAAATCATCATCACAGACGGTTCAAAAACGTCATCAGAGACGGTTTTTTGAATCGTCTGAATTTATGGGTCAGTGATAATCAAATGTTATCACAGACGGTTTATGAGCCGTCTGTGATAAATACAATATAGACGGTTTATAATTAGAACTGTCTGTGAAAAACACTATCACAGACGGTTGTTTTCAAGAACCATCTGTGATTACATTTAATACAGGCGGTTTTTATGAACCGTCTGTGATGAGGTATCTAATATAAACCTTTTTGTAGTAGTGTTCGCCCTTAAAATGGCTTCCCGATCTGCCCCACTACCCACCCCTCCTTGCCCATCTTCTTCTTCCTTGAGGCCTAGCTCGGCACAAGCCGCGCCTGTGAGCCCACGCCGGTCACCTTCCATTCCAGCCACTCTGGCAAAACACCCCATGATCCGCCCACGTCACGGTGTGCTCACCAACATGTTCTACCCTCCTCCTCAGTTAATCAAAATTCCTTGCTCCCAGCTCCCCACATCGGCATTCTTCTCCAAGAACAGCCGACGCCGCCTCCACCATCGCCCTCCTTACTCCGGCACCCCATTGCCCAAATCCTTTCTCTTGAAGCTCCACCACAGCGTCCCGAAGCTACTCCAACCACTAGTCGAGTCCCTCGTTGGCCTCAGCTCGCCACCTGCGGGAGCCGACCCATGCTGCCACCCGTCCTCATCACTGGAGCACCTCGGTGCCTCTTCTTTCTTACCGAGTTCACTGGTACATTCACCTTGCCCCCAGGATGCTCTCTACTAGTTGAATTAGCTTGCCTTACCACCTGTTCACCAGAATGGTGTGCGTCCCCATCGTCTCCGATACAAACCTCGCCGCCGGACACCCTTAGAGTCTCCTCAGCCATGGTGTCCCTCCCTCGGCCCCCTACCCTCATCTGGGTTCCATTTTTCCCTACCACACCCTCTCTCTGCCCATCACCATTTGCCAGTGAGCCCCGCCCACCGAGCGCCCTTGTTTCCATGCTTTCGGCTATCCCTCCTTCCCCTCTGTTCTTTCCCTTTCTCTCTCAGTGAGATTAATGGATGATGGCCCACATGACCGTATCAGTCTACTTCCCCCCAAATATATATATATAACTAGTACAATGCTTGTGCGTTGCAACGAATTCTCAAAAAAGGTGATATATAATATCAGTATAATTCTAAAATTTACAATAAATATAAATTTTGTTTCGCCCGTGTCAAAGCGAAACATAACTCTACATAAGGAGCATCTTCCAAACCTGACCAAAGGGGATGTCATAAGCAGTCACATAAACTAATTCCTCCTGTTCCTGCTAAGTGCTTTAGACTTCGCACTCTCACCCACTGCTCACTGCGCTGGCCCGAGCATTGGAAGATAATTCATCACAGCCCTTCGAACTGCAGCCTCTTTGGCAAACTTCAACCATTGGGGAGTTGCAAAGTTGGCAGCTTCTCCACAATTAAATCCTATATTATATCGGTTTTAGAATTGCTAATTAAATGCACAGCAACAAACAAATGCAAACATGTAGATATTCAGTTTCTACATTGTACCAACGGACTCTAAATTGCTTTATTTTGGTTACCCAAAATAAATGATCTTTATAAATAGGTTCTTTGGTCTCAAATATGAGTGAGACCCTCAAGGGGAGCTGAAGTGGTAGGTGAAGCGTTGAAGGTAATAACAGTAGAAAACAGATAGCCCATTAATCATTACCAAAACGTTAAAGCAAAGATTAAAGACTTGAATTCTTCAAATGATTAGCATAAAGTTGGATAGAAAGCTAACTTATCAAAACCATTCAGTTAAGATAACAACAAAAAACAAATCAACGCTTACTTCAGGTGGGAAAAAAGTTTCATGAGTATAAATTCCCCATTAGCACCATCTGTTATCTAGAATATATAAGAATATAATGGCAATGTAGATCAGTTGTGGTTTAACTGACCACATATTACTACCACAGCTACACCAATTGTCTTGATCCATGCAGCCACAAGCACTATATTTGTAAATAATTTGTGTTTACTGCCAGTACCAAAACAAAATTATAGCATAGCTAGAATGGGCATTTTAACAATGGGCACATTAGGATGAATTAAATGCAATAACAAGCACCATAGGTTGCAAAGGCTGGATAATTTAACTCACCATGGCTAAACCCGACATGGTATGCCCTTGGGAATGTCACCACAAACTCACCAGGATATTGTACCAATCTGAAGCACAATGCATATTAACACAGAAATTAATAAAAAAACTGGTATATTGATACCATAGGCACTTGAGTAAAAACATTGACCAATGACCATTTCAGAGCTTGTACCTACAGCAGGGCACACCACAGGCTAGAAGGACCTCTAGGGACATCAATGTTGTTTTCTCCCCAAGCACTGCCAGTGACGCTACAGGCACCAACAATCATAGCTTATGACACCACAAGGCCACAACATACAGATCACAAACACAAGAAAAAACAAATACCAATGCGGTCACGGTTGCCTCCATAGCCATGCACGCGGATAACTTCCTCAAGCTCCGTAGCTTGATCCCTAGGAACTTCATACCACGTCTTAGGCGCTCTGGTGTGGATGAAGTTGAGACTATGGAGCTCATGTGAGAGACCATGTGCAGGTAACCCCAGCTCTGTGATGAGTAATTGACTCGTGTCCTAGAAAGTTTGAGTTTGTTCCGGGTATTTTTATGCTTTTTACTGATGCGGATATTTATTTAAATCATCCGTGCGGTGCTATGTAATGTGTTTTCTTGTCGGTGATGATCGCAGGACTTTGAGACGGAGTCGTGGCGAGACACGGGTGACCGGACTAGGCACAGCGGTCCGAGGTCGAACGGTCGGGATGTGTCGAAGACGGCAAGGACTCGAAGTGGCTGCGAGGCGGCGCTGGCAAGAGACGAGGAAGCTTCGTGAAGGTGCAGGGGGCGTTTTGGAAAATACGCAAAGCTGCAAAATTGGAAGCGGATATTATATGGGATGATCCATTAATGGAGAGGTGTTGTAACCTAATGGGTATAATTGAGTGTAAACCCATTAGTGGAGAGGAGTTGTAATCTAATGGGTATAATTGAGTATAAACCCATTAGTGGGGAGTGGTGTGACCTAATGGGTAAAGTAATCTACTAGACCCATTAGTGGAGGCTATAAATAGAGGTGCTCTCTAGGTGGAGAAGTGCACCTTGAGAAAGAGAGAGATAGAAATGGGTATGAGTATTAGGGTTTCCTAATGCTTGTGCTCTTGGGAGAGAAAATTTGTATGCAAGTTTTAATGTTCCATTCTCTCCTTGTGGGTGTTCTTGGATGAGACATGGAAGAGTGATGTAAAACACTTATGTGTTATATTAATCGTTCATCGTTCTTCGTCTCATCATGAATATTCTTGTTTTATATCTCGCGCAATTTACTTGCTTTTTAATGTTATTGTTCTAGTTGCTATATATATGCTTTGCTGCAAGTTTTTTGGTTTAACTCTGTGATGGGAAATCCTCAAGGTCAAGTTACCAGTTATTCCCAAGAGTAATAGCAAGAATCCATGAGTCTTTTATTTGTCTTCACTATTCCTAGTTCTTTTCGGTTTACAAGTTTCTGTAGCGTTTATTTTTTTGCTGAGAAGTATCCTGTGCTATTCTCTGTTCGGTGCACCAAGTTGAAGTCTCTGGTAACAGATAGCACTATGCCGATTGAGTTCTGCTATTTGTCTCCTGTGTTCGGTTGGTAGAGGCACTGTTCGGCAGGACTAGTACGAGTACTAGCACAGAGGGTGTTCGGCAGGAGCTGGTGGCTTGTTTGTTTTTCTTTTGTGCTGTTGAGGCAATGCATGTGTGCAATCCTTAGCCTTGGGACAACAGCAGCAGCCCTCTTTTAAATAACAATTTGTGTTTCTCTTTCTCTCGGTTCTGCAAGTCTATTGTTCTCTAGTGTTTCCTGTAGCAAACAGCAGTTCTTCATTCTTTGCTGCTCGGCTACTGCAGCTCCTGTTGTCTTGGTTTAATTGCTGTGTCTCCTCCTTGTTTTTGTCCAGCAGGTCCTGTGCAGGAGCAGCAGCCAACAATAGAGGATCGTGCTCGATTTTTCGGTGCATCTTGCTGATTCGCCGAGCATGGTACTGCTGCTTTTTCTTTGCAAGTTTAGCGACTATTAGTACAGGACTAGTGCAGTTTTTGCTGGTTTCGGTTGCCTTCTTATTCTGTTCTTTTTGTCCTTTTGCTCCAAGTACTTATGAAGAACCGCATGAATTAAAGCCTCTGCTGTTAAGTGCCAACTAGTCCTTTGAGTAGGTTTCGGCCAGCAGGGGTTGTTGTGATTGTGTGTCTCTATCTCCTTGGTTCAGCTTGCCTTTATGCAGTTTATTTTTTTCTCAAGGTTTTGGCCAAGGTGCAGTGGTCTTGCTATCAATTGCTCTGTGCAGCTGTGCATTTATCTGACCAGACAGCAGCTCTGTTCTTTCCAGTGGGTTCGGTCTGCAGTTTTGTCTCTTAATTGCTGTTCGGCCAGGTGTTAACTGTGTGTGGTTGCTGTGTGCTGTTCGGCCAGCACTCTCTTTGTGCGTACTGTAGTTTTCTTTAACTTGCATGTACTGCATTTTGATCGGCTGCTACAGCCTTGATGTCTTGCTGTTCTCCTTGCTTTATTTTGGCAGCAGTAGGTGCAATGCATGTGAGTCCAGCCAGCAGGTGCAAGTAATGCATGTACTCGGTTAGTGCTGGGAGGAACCTTTTGGCAACAGCCCAATCATTTGGCTTTCAGTTTTGTGCAGCAGTTTAGTTCCTCTCCTTCCCTGCTAATTACTTCTTTCGATTAAGTGTTTCCTTGGTGTCTTCTCAGCCTAGTTTTTCTTTGCAGCTTTAATAGATCATTTATTTTGGTCAATAACTTTGTTGCATGTTATCCTTTACAAGGCCAAGTTCTTTTAGTTAATATTTCATTCAAGCTAGTAACATGAATTTTTCAGTTCTCAGTTTTAGGACAGCAAGTATTTAATCTTTGGGCTTCTAGTGAGTGCTTATTCTCTTGTTTCATAGCTTTCATAGCTATCGGAGAAGAAAGTTGTTTGAACACCTTGGGGTAATTTTTAAGGCACCATTCACCCCCCCTCTGTTGCCGTTTCCGATCCTACAATTGGTATCAGAGCCGGTTAACTCTTGTCTATAGATCTTAACCGGTCTCAAGAGCCATGGCGACAGACAAGTACTCGACCAAGCCGCGTTTCGATGGCATCGACACCCTTCCGAAGAGCCGAATGGAGACATATATCCGTGCCTGTGGGTATGCCATCGGCGCAAGGTCAAGACCCGCTTTGTTGTTCCTACCGATGAGGACATCAATGCTAATAATATGGCTGATGTTGAGGCAAATGCTAAGGCAAGGAACATTATAATCCAGGGTCTGAGCAGGAGCGAATTTGATCGCATCTCTCATCTCACGTCGGCCTTCGACATCTGGGCGACCCTCGACGATATCATGAGGGCACCACCCGGATTAAGACGGTTCGACAGAGGACGGTTCAAGCGAGATTACAACAAGTTTGAAATGCTCATTGGCGAGTCTCTTGATGAGTGTTTTGCGCGTTTTCACAAAATTACGAGCAACCTCCGAGCGGTCGGTCTCACATACTCCGACTCGGATAACGCCGATGGATGCTCACCGCACTCGTCTGCGTGTTTGGGAGATGAAAGTGACTACCATCAAGGACACCACGGACCTCTCGACTTTGACTCTTGATGCGCTATATCGCGTCTCAAGACTCACGAGATTGACATTGTCTCGCGCAAGTCGAAGTCACGATCGATGGCCCTAGTCACCGATCCCGATTCACCTTCCGGTCTTTCTTCCGATCCGCGTGTGGATTCTCCTTTGCTCTCGTGACATAAGCGATGATCGTTAGAGCAGCTCGAGGATGAGCAACCGCCCTCCTAGCTCGGAGTTTTCCCATGCTTACAAGAGGAGGAGGGACGAAAGAGGAGGACGTCATTTGTTTCGAGTGTGGCGGCCCCAACCACATTCGGCAAATTGCCCCAAGCCGGTGAAAGGCAAGAACGACTACGGCGGTATAAGCAAGAACGACTACATCGACAAGAACCGCAACAAGAAGCCCCCAGTTCACGCTCAAGGCAAGAAGAAGTTCCGCAACTTTGGCAAAGCCAAGAAGCTCTTCCACCGTGTCCTCACGCTTTGACGACATCGACTTCAGCGACGTGGAGGGGTGGAGCGACGACGACGACAAGGATGATCAAGATCCCAAGGACGGCGACGACTTCATCGGCATGTGCTTCATGGCCAACGACAACGACGTCGACGGCAATGAGCTCTACAAATGACTCCGATGAGGTAGGTCCCTCCTACGACCAGCTCTATACTGCATTTCTGAAGTTAGGAAAGTTCTATGCTAAATCTAGAGCTAGGGTTGTGGATCTTGAGAAGGAAGTAGAGAGATCGTCACGGAGTTTACTTCACTTATATCCGCTCCTCCCGTGACGAATGTGAAGTATGTTCTTCTTTGCTTGGAGATATGGAAAAGCTAAGGACCTCTCATGATAGTTTGACTTCCGAGCTTGATTTGCTTAAGGTGAAGAATGATAGTCCGCTTCTTTGAACTAGAAATGAGTAGGGTTGCTTCTATTTCCTCTAATATTGGACTACTTCTTGCACCTCATGTGAGGATAAGGATAATGCTTTTAGAGGTCTTTATACTATGCTTATTGATCTGCTCAAACTTGTGAAAATTGCAATAACTTAAAATGAACTTAAAAAGAGCAGATCATAAAATTGCTGAATTGCATGCTTCTTTGATTGAGCCAATCGCTTCATGTTTAAATTGTCCTAAATTAATCACTGAACTTGAATCTGTTTCTAAACAATTCCAAGAAATGATTGATTACAACAAGAAAATAGCTAAATATGCTTCTAAGGACCCTGTTAGCTCACCTTGCAAAAATTGTGATAAACTAAAATCTGACTTGATTATTTTGGAAGAAAAATGCGTGAAGCTAACTAAGGATCTACTAGAGAAGTCACAATCATGTTGTAATGTGTGTGCTTGGTGTTGGGAGAAGCCCAAGGGTAAGGTAGAGACGTCTAGCGACGTGAGCCAACCTTTGCTAGTAGTAGGACTGTCCCATCAGAGTCGGCTGTGCGTGCACAAGCCATTCTTTCCTCTACTATTGGTTCTTCTTCTGCTTCCTTACCCTCTGCTGTTCCCCCTTCTCCCTGCTCTTCTTGCACCTCTCTCTTTCGGGAGTGTCAGTATCTTATGAACACTCTCGAGAGATTTGTAGGAGGCAAGAAGAAGCTCAATCTTATTTTAGACCAATCTAAGATTTGCAGATTTAATCAGGGTCTAGGATATGATTTCTATGAGGACATGAGGAAGCATCCACCGCCGTGCTCGCACTCCATAGCACTGTGTGTGATCGGTCGAGCCCAGACTGAAAAAGTCAAATTTAAATCTGCGGGCTTTGTCCAAGGGATTTCTGACAGCAAGGTGATTCCACCTGCAACTTCGGCCTCTCACAGGGTGAAGTTTCATTGCACCTTCTGTCAGAAGGATGGACATATGATCGACCGATGCTTCAGGCGTGCCAGGATTGCGCAGAGAGACCGTGTTGCAGCTCTTAGGCGTATTCAGGGTCAGCCCCAGACCCTGAGTGCACCTAGGACCAGCACGAGGTCTAAGGTTGCTACTGTTGATGCTTTTGGGCAGCATCGAGGACTTGGTTTTTCTGGTTCTTCTGATTTTCGTCCTCGATTTGCCCCAGGTCATGATATCCGCTGTCCTGAGGGTAGATCTCGTTTCCATCGAGATAACTACCCGCGGCGAGATCAGCGTATTGTTGGTACTCCGACTCGCTCTCCCGTAGCAGTCGGACCCAGCAACAGCTTTGGGTCTACTCTTAGACCTTCTGTCTTGAGTAACAGGGAGCGTAGGGTAGATAGAGGTCAGTCGTGCTTGACTACTTCATCTGCTCGACGTGTTATTCAGTATTGGGTGCCGAAATCATTGTTGATTTACCCCAATACTGAGACTTTACTCTCTGTTTGACTCAGGTTCGCCGGGCAGGGAAGGGAAAGGTTTGGCTCGTAGACTCCGGATGTTCACGACACATGACCGGAGATTCCCGTTGGTTTTCTTCCCTTGCCCGTGCTCCAGGTGATGAGACGATCACCTTCGGAGATGCTTCATCTGGGCGTGTCATCGCCAAAGGTACAGTGCGCATTAATGAGTCTTTTGTTTTAAAAGATGTTGCCTTGGTTAGTAAGCTGCAGATAATTTGCTTTCGTTTCTCCACCACCGATGACGACTTTGAGGTGAGCTTTAAGAAAAACAATTGCAAAATACTTGATTCTTGGGTAGTCGGTTTATGGATTTCGCTTTGGGAGGATATTTCGTGCTGATTTTTCCGAGTCTTACGGTGATCCTCTCGGATGTTTAGTTGCTTCGATTCCCGCGACCTCTCTTTCGCATAGGAGACTTGGTCATATTGGATTTGATCATTTGACCGAGTTAGCGCCACGATCTCATTCGTGGTCCGCAAGCTCAAGATGGTCAAAGATCTTGTTTGCGCTCCTTGCCGGCGCGGCAAGATGGTTGCCGCTTCCCATCCTCGGTCCACGATCCACGATGACCGATGCGGGACATTGCTCCACATGGATACTGATTGGATCGGCTAGAGTGCGATCGGAGGAGGAAGTGGTATGTTCTTGTCGAGTCGATGACTTCGAGGTACTCTTGGGTGTTTTTCTTAGCCTCGAAGGATGAGACGTTTACACATTTTCGAGGCATTGCTCAGAGGCTTTCTATTGAGCTTTGGGTGCCTTACGAGCGATCCGTAGTGACAATGGCACGGAGTTCAAGAATTCCTACTTTGAGAGGTTTTGCGATGAGTCAGGTGTAGAGCACCAGTTCTCTTCTCCATACGTCCCCCAACAAAATGGTGTTGTGGAGAGGAAGAACCGTACCTTGGTCGAGATGGCCAGGACGATGCTTAATGAGTATTCTACACCTAGAAAGTTTTGGGCTGAGGCAATAGCCACCGCGTGCCATGTGTCAAACAGAGTTTTTCTGAGGGCACACTTGCATCGCACTTCTTTTGAGTTGAGATACGGGCGAAAGCCCAGCGTATCTCATTTTCGTGTTTTTGGTTGCAAGTGTTTTATTCTGAAGTCCGGGAACCTAGATAAGTTCGAGTCACGTTCTGTGATGGAATTTTTCCGGGTTACTCGACTTCTTCGCGGCTTATAGGGTGCAGAATCATGAGTCTAGTAAAATGGTAGAGACCTGCGAGGTGACCTTCGATGAGGCCAGTCCGGGGACTAGGCCTGACATCTCAGGTTCAGTAGAGCAGTCCAAGCCCATCTTTGTGGATGATGAGGATGATGAAGATGAGGGTTGTCTACCCGATCCAGTTTCTCCTCCCCTTGAGGTGCCTACTTCCACCACCGTACCTCAAGGAGATCAGCCCATTCCTTCCGCATCCTCAGGAGCTAGTGGCTCTGTCCCTACCTCATCAGCTCATGAGGTAGAGGCCACTACTTCTTCTCATCCAGGACCTCCCCATCATATCCAAAAAGCTCATCCTTTGAGCGGATAATTGGAGATCTCTTTGAGCGTTACACGCTCAAAGTCCGCACGCCTCACTGTCTCCACTTTGCTTTTGTTGCCTCTTTTGAGCCCAAGGATGTATGTCAGGCTCTTTCTGATGAGTCTTGGGTCAATGCCATGCATGAGGAGTTAGAAAATTTCGAGAGAAACAAGGTCTGGTCGCTTGTCGAGCCCCCGCGCGGTCACAATATTATTGGGACTAAGTGGGTGTTCAAGAACAAGCAGAGCGAGGATGGAGTGGTTATTCGGAACAAGGCTAGACTGGTAGCTCGGGGTACTCCTGTGTTGAGGGTCTAGATTTCGAGGAGACCTTTGCCCTCAGAGCTGGACTTGAAGCCATTAGAATCTCGCTTGCCTTTGCAGCTTCTAAGGGTTTCAAGCTTTACAGATGGACGTCAAGAGTGCCTTTCTCAATGGCTTTATTGAGGAAGAGGTCTACGTCCGATGACCTCTGGTTTGAAAACCCCAAATACCCAAACCATGTCTTCAAGCTTTCCAAAGCTTTATATGGACTTAAGCAGCTCCTAGAGCTTGGTATGAGAGGCTTAAGTCCTACCGTTGAGTCATGGTTTTGAGATGGGTAAAGTAGACAAGACCTTGTTCATTCGCCAAGCATGGCATCGATCTTCCGCTCGCCCGATTTATGTGGATGACATCATCTTTGGCGGCTCCTCACATGCTCGTTTCTCGTTTTCCGATGTCATGAGCTCGGAGTTTGAGATGAGCATGATGGGAGAGTTGAGCTTCTTTCTTGGCTTCCGAGATCAAGCGCACTCGGAGGGTACCTTCTGCATCGGGGCAAGTACACTCGAGACCTCCCAAGCGCTTTGACATGAGTGATGGCAAGCCAAGATCTACTCCGATGGCGACAACGACTTCCCTTGATCCAGATGAAGATGGCGAGCCCGTTGATCAGAAGGAGTTCAGAAGCATGATCGGTTCCCTCTTGTACCTCACTGCCTCGAGACCGGACATACACTTCTCTGCGTGTCTGTGTGCTCGATTTCAGCTTCTCTCGTGTCTCACCGTCAAGCGGTGAAGCGCATCTTTCGGTACCTTCGAGCTACCATTGACTATGGTATCTGGTACTCTTCGTCTTCCTGTCTTTCCCTCAGAGCCTACTCCGATGCAGACTTTGCTGGATGTAGGATAGACAGGAAGAGCACTTCTGGCACCTGCCAATTCATTGGCACTTCTCTTGTGTCTTGGTCATCTAGGAAGCAGTCCGGTGTTGCACAGTCCACCGCAGAGGCGAGTACGTTGTCGCCGCCGATTGTCGCGGCGGATACTCTGGATGGCTTCGACCCTGCGGGACTTTGGGTTAGTTATCGACAGTGTTCCACTCTTCTGTGATAACACTTCTGCGATTAACATTGCCAAGAACCCAGTACAGCACTCCCGGACCAAGCACATTGATATCCGTTATCACTTTCTTCGAGACCATGTGGAGAAGGGTGATATAGTGCTCCGCCAGGAGAGTGACCACCGTTAGCTGATATCTTTACCAAGCCTTTGGATAGCTCTAGGTTTTCAGCTCTACGGGGAGAGCTTGGGGTGGTTTGTCCTTATGGACTGTTGTGAGGGGGAGCTTTATGCTTTACTGCTTTTATTATATTGATTATGCTCTTACTCCTTTCTGTTGCATAGCATTCGGGGTGCATTGGGATTAGTCCTTCTAGCATAGGTTAGAGTGTTATTCTTGTCTAGTTGCTTAGACTTCTGCTCTTATCTTGTGATTCTAGAATGCTGCTTATTAGCTATCTCTTATCTCACTAGATTGAGCTCACTCACGGCTTGTAGGTTCTAGCGAGGGTTGGGCCATCCTCGGGTAGACAGGGTACGTGTTTGCTCTCTAGTGTGTGTGCTAGACAGTCGCTGATAGTCTTGGAGTCATATGGGGTAGACAAGAGTCTGTCTAAGCTATAGTATCCTCTACATCTTATCTATGCTTTAAGGACTACCCATTTGGATTTACTTTTGACTTCTCGCTTTTATTGCTTTAGTTCAGGGGAGTTCATTTGGGAGCTTCTAGATATTAATTGTGACATAACTCAACTTGAACTAAAAGTGCATCTCATGTTGAGGGGGAGCTGGATTTTATTGCATTTCAGTTTGCACTATAATATAACTACATGGAGCCTTGATTATTATCCAATTATGATCTATTTATAATGCATTACATCTTGCCATGATCTGTGCTTAATTGCTAGATTTATCATGACTTTATATGTGTAGTCTAGTCTTTGCCATGATAAGTTAATTAAAAATGCTTTACTTCATGTCATGGTAGTTCTTGAGACTAGTCTATTTTTAGTTATCTTTTATGATTCCGCCATGTCAAATAGGTTGAGTTGAATCTTGAATCTTTGTTGAGTTTTAGATTGAGCTATGTCATTGGTCTCTTTTTGGTCTAAAGACTAAATGCAACAAAAGCAAAATGATCTCTTTTGTGCGAAAAACTGATCTCACCAATTCACTCTCATGAGACGGCTTGCCATTGCACTAGGCATGAACTCGGGGAGTTTTGCTGACCAAGATCATTTCCTTAAGCTTCTCGCTTGGAGTGATCGCATAAGGCTTGAGATCTAGCACAAGGCTAAGAAATATGAAAATGGTTGAAACTTAGGAGGCGGTTGTGGATGGCTCCTAGTCCAGACTTGCTTTACTAAGATAAAACCAAATGTGATTTAAAAAAAGGCAATTGTGCTAAATTTGCTTATTTATAAAAAGACCAAGTACTTGATCAATTGAGTCATTCTTGAACTTATAGCACTCTAAACCAACTCAATATTAGCTTCTTGATTTCACTTAGTTTATTTGACATGGCTTGCATCATCCTTGGATACCTTTATCTAGACTAAAATCATGTTTGACTTGACATGCAAAAAAAAATTGGGTCCATTTTCAGATTATGACTTATTTGGTTTAGCTTTTCTATACATAAATCGTCATGATCTTGATAGCATTCTTATGAATTATGGCTTGGTGTAATACTCGCAAAATCATTATGGATAATATTCATGGCTCCAAATGCTTAAAATAAAGAACACACATGTCATTCTATTCTCTCGTGCATTTTGATGATTTTATTGCCAAAAGGGGGAGAAGTTTGGAGAAAAAGCCTTCGAGTTTTGCGTAAAAATTTGCTCTATCATTTTCTCGCTCCAGTTTTCTCTTTTGTCGATATGGTCTTAGTTATCTTGATTTTCTTTTAGACCATATTTGACTTTCAAACTCAACTTTATATGCTTTTTCGGTATTTGTCAATATACTCATCAAGGGGGAGATTGAGAGACCATGTGCAGGTAACCCCAGCTGTGTGATGAGTAATTGACTCGTGTCCTAGAAAGTTTGAGTTTGTTCCGGGTATTTTTATGCTTTTTACCGATGCGGATATTTATTTAAATCATCTGGTGCGGTGCTATGTAATGTGTTTTCTTGTCGGTGATGACTGCAGGACTTTGAGACGGAGTCGTGGCGAGACACGGGTGACCGGACTAGGCACAGGCGGTGCTGAGGTCAGAACGGTCGGGATGTGTCGAAGACGGCAAGGACTCGAAGTGGCTGCGAGGCGTGCGCGGCAAGAGACGAGGAAGCTTCCAGGAAGGTGCAGGAGGGGCGTTTTGGAAAATACGCAAAGCTGCAAAATTGGAAGCGGATATTATATGGGATGATCCATTAATGGAGAGGTGTTGTAACCTAATGGGTATAATTGAGTGTAAACCCATTAGTGGAGAGGAGTTGTAATCTAATGGGTATAATTGAGTATAAACCCATTAGTGGGGAGTGGTGTGACCTAATGGGTAAAGTAATCTACTAGACCCATTAGTGGAGGCTATAAATAGAGGTGCTCTCTAGGTGGAGAAGTGCACCTTGAGAAAGAGAGAGATAGAAATGGGTATGAGTATTAGGGTTTCCTAATGCTTGTGCTCTTGGGAGAGAAAATTTGTATGCAAGTTTTAATGTTTCATTCTCTCCTTGTGGGTGTTCTTGGATGAGACATGGAAGAGTGATGTAAAACACTTATGTGTTATATTAATCGTTCATCGTTCTTCGTCTCATCATGAATATTTTTGTTTTATATCTCGCGCAATTTACTTGCTTTTTAATGTTATTGTTCTAGTTGCTATATATATGCTTTGCTGCAAGTTTTTTGGTTTAACTCTGTGATGGGAAATCCTCAAGGTCAAGTTACCAGTTATTCCCAAGAGTAATAGCAAGAATCCATGAGTCTTTTATTTGTCTTCACTATTCCTAGTTCTTTTCGGTTTACAAGTTTCTGTAGCGTTTATTTTTTTGCTGAGAAGTATCCTGTGCTATTCTCTGTTCGGCTGCACCAAGTTGAAGTCTCTGTTGCAACAGGATAGCACTATGCCGATTGAGTTCTGCTATTTGTCTCCTGTGTTCGGTTGGTAGAGGCACTGTTCGGCAGGACTAGTACGAGTACTAGCACAGAGGGTGTTCGGCAGGAGCTGGTGGCTTGTTTGTTTTTCTTTTGTGCTGTTGAGGCAATGCATGTGTGCAATCCTTAGCCTTGGAACAGCAGCAGCAGCCCTCTTTTAAATAACAATTTGTGTTTCTCTTTCTCTCGGTTCTGCAAGTCTATTGTTCTCTAGTGTTTCCTGTAGCAAGCAAAGATTCTTCATTCTTTCTTTGCTCGCCATCGCAGCTCTGTTGTCTTGGTTTAATTGCTGTGTCTCCTCCTTGTTTTTGTCCAGAAGGTCCTGTGCAGGAGCAGCAGCCAACAATAGAGGACTGTGCTCAGTTTTCGGCTGCATGCTGCTGATTCGGCCAGAGCATGGTACTGCTGTTTTTCTTTGCAAGTTTCGGCAGCTATTAGTACAGGACTAGTGCAGTTTTTGCTGGTTTCGGTTGCCTTCTTATTCTGTTCTTTTTGTCCTTTTGCTCCAAGTACTTATGAAGAACCGCATGAATTAAAGCCTCTGCTGTTAAGTGCCAACTAGTCCTTTGAGTAGGTTTCGGCCAGCAGGGGTTGTTGTGATTGTGTGTCTCTATCTCCTTGGTTCAGCTTGCCTTTATGCAGTTTATTTTTTTTCTCAAGGTTTTGGCCAAGGTGCAGTGGTCTTGCTATCAATTGCTCTGTGCAGCTGTGCATTTATCTGACCAGACAGCAGCTCTGTTCTTTCCAGTGGGTTCGGTCTGCAGTTTTGTCTCTTAATTGCTGTTCGGCCAGGTGTTAACTGTGTGTGGTTGCTGTGTGCTGTTCGGCCAGCACTCTCTTTGTGCGTACTGTAGTTTTCTTTAACTTGCATGTCTTGCATGTTGATCGGTTTGCTCTGACCTTGATGTCTTGCTGTTCTCCTTGCTTTATTTTGGCAGCAGTAGGTGCAATGCATGTGAGTCCAGCCAGCAGGTGCAAGTAATGCATGTACTCGGTTAGTGCTGGGAGGAACCTTTTGGCAACAGCCCAATCATTTGGCTTTCAGTTTTGTGCAGCAGTTTAGTTCCTCTCCTTCCCTGCTAATTACTTCTTTCGATTAAGTGTTTCCTTGGTGTCTTCTCAGCCTAGTTTTTCTTTGCAGCTTTAATAGATCATTTATTTTGGTCAATAACTTTGTTGCATGTTATCCTTTACAAGGCCAAGTTCTTTTAGTTAATATTTCATTCAAGCTAGTAACATGAATTTTTCAGTTCTCAGTTTTAGGACAGCAAGTATTTAATCTTTGGGCTTCTAGTGAGTGCTTATTCTCTTGCTTCATAGCTTTCATAGCTATCGGAGAAGAAAGTTGTTTGAACACCTTGGGGTAATTTTTAAGGCACCATTCACCCCCCCTCTGTTGCCGTTTCCGATCCTACATCATGATCCTCAACATGCCATGCGAACCAACTGAACAGCATCCCAATGTACATTGTTGGAGAAGTCACCCCAGGAACATCATCTGGCATGAATCGTGTGAGCGACCCAAGAGCCCATGCAATCGCCTGTAGGTTCCATGGGCTACTTGACAGCCTCCACCCTGCAGTCTTCTCCCCTTCATCCATCGGGACACCCTCTCATTTCTGTTTCTTTTGCCGCCGCGAATGTGCTGGGGCAGCAAAGCCAGACCCCAGGACGTCATTAGTGTACTCAATGTAGATGGAGCGGTCGGCCGATGCCTTTCAGAAGAGGGATTCCACCGCAAGTGGAGTCGGTTCGCGGAGGCCAGAGAGGTGGGTCTTTGAGAAGGCACGGGACTTGGCCTCAAACTGGTCGAGCGTGTAGCGCTCGCCGCTCTGCCACACTTGCTTCAGCACCTATGGTGGCGGGTGCCCTCACCGCGGAGTGCTGAGCTCCTGATGCTGAGTCGTGAACACGGCGGTGGAGGCTGGTGGCGAGGAGGTGGGATTGGAGGAGACAGAGTTGGTGGGATTGGGTGCGTTGGAGGAGGAAACAAGGGAGCGGTTGAGGTGGGCGAACACGAAGCGGTGGGAGGGGCGGGGTAGGGCAGGATGACCTTGCAGATGCCATAGGCGGCGGCCTTCCGCTCCACTCGGGAGAGGAAGGCGATGGGATCGGCGAACTCCGATTCCGTGGGGTGGTACTCTGGGGCGCGCGGGAGGTCGCGGAGCCACGCCAGACGGGGTCCATGGACCCGGCGTCGCAGAGGCGGTGGCGAGGCGGCATCGGGGGTTGGACGAGGGGCTAGGGTTTTGGGAGGCGGAGGGGAGCATTTGGGGGGTTTGAGGCGGAGGGGGATGGGGGCAGGGGTGGAGATTGTGAAGACGGTGTGGTGTGCGTGGGAATCGTGTGGGGGATGCGGGCGGTGTGGGCGGTTGCCCCGCCCGCAGGGAGGCGCAGCCATCGGCCCGTGGGCTCGCGTCGCAGGGGTAAATCGTGAACGTTCATTGCTCTCGCTCAAATCGGATGGCTGAGAAGGAGTGGGAGAGGACAGACCAACCATCAACTCCTTCTTTTATAATAGTAAAGATTCTAAGTAAAATAAATTAATAAATCAAAAAGTCGTATGAGTTGTATTTTTGAAATATATATATAATTATATATAGAGAGAGATTACTGTACTAATCCTCAAGTATGTGTGTGTGTGTGCATATAATCAATACAAGACTTTAAACTTGTATGTTACACAGAAATAAAATTGGAAGCTTGTAGAAGTAATGTTAATGCTCTCAACTTTCTACTTGGGAAACTTGAATACTAAATCCTATTAACACACAAGTGGTCCACCTACTAATTACCATATCTTTATCCCTAAGTCTAAATCTATCAATATAAATTAAAATAAATTGATTTAGCAAGATTCCACTTCACAAAATATTAAGCATAATTTGCGTAACTCTAAAGTCATGAGATATTTTGCTTAATTAGTGCTTAAAATAATTGATGTTAAAGTCCCAAATAATTACGTGTAAACTGCTAAGATTCAGATTAAAGATTTCCTTTATTCCTTAAACCTAATTAGGGAATCCTTAATCTTTATCCAACTCTAATCAATTAGCCTCAAGGATGAGTGTAGGTCCTTAATCTCTATCATAAATCCAAATCTTGTAAAAGAAGCCTGAAATGATAAATCATGTGCAAGTAGCACCCTTAACCCCTAAGTCAAGCAAAACACAATCTCGCCTCAATAGTAATCGTACAACCAGTACCTCAACACTTAATGAATAAGAATAATTGATAACCCAAAGTCCAACCTTATCAAAAGAACCCCGAGGAGTCCTAACTCCCATTTTCGACCATTGGTCATTTCTAATAGGCTGATAGTTATCAAAATGATCAACGTTGCTCCAAGCCCTAAATGGTTAAAATGACTAACTCCATACTTTAATTAAATTATAAAAATTATGATTCAATTATCTCGTAGTTGTATCTCGGGTAATCTCTTTAAGCTATCCATAAGTCTGGTGACTCATGAAACCTCCTTGATAAATATAATTCAATGTGAAGAAAGTTATAAATTAAAAGACCGAGCCTTAACATTCCCCACTCAGCTATGTCTAACCACCTCCCTTTGTCACAACAAAAGGACCCTATGGGTATTCTTTTACTCTTAATCCATCCTTATCCTAAAATTTTCCCTCACGGTAAAGCAACCTAGTCACCTCCTTCCTTTGACTCAATTCCATTGATTCAGTGACTACTTCGCACTAACTCCAACCTTCTCTCTACTCTCAAAGAATAACAACAATAAATGAGCTCAATTAAAATTGAACTGGGCTTTTGCCGTTAATTGGATTTATTTGGTTTTTCGCTCGTTTGCCGTATACTAGAACTTGCAGTCTCGAAAGATGACAAGCTCAAGCCAAATCAAAGTTCAAGTGAAGAAAAAGCCCGAAGGTCTAATACTACCGACTGATTAAGCCGACTTTGAGCTAAATCAAGGCTGTGGTAAACCAAGCAAGGCAAATAATCACTTTGATCATATTGATCCTACATTTTACGCAAAGTTATGTTCATTTAAATTATCAAAATGCATGCTTAAATTTGTTATGCAAATGTATGTCAAAGTTTAAGGTAGTTACATACCTATGTGATATTGTAATTATTATTATACTACTCCTTGACACCTGAATTAATTGATCCTTGTCACCCTAGATATTAACAAAAACTTTACTAGCTATAAGTCATATTTAATGCCACGCGAGTCTGGTTAAATCTAGGACATTAAATTGCCCTACTCATTACTCTTCAAAACATGCAAATTTATTTCTAGGCAGTCATTGAATGTAAATGACTGATAATTTGGTACAACTTATATTATACTTCTCAAACCCGAAAAACTTGCTTTATTTGTCTGGACGGATGGTAAGAAAGGTTGGTGTGGATGTAACACAAGAACTTGTGAGTTGTGATATGCATCACCTGGACAAATTAAGGACTTAATCATGTGTTGACCTCTTCATGTAAAACAGTACAAATCACAAGCTGGCAAAGTGTAGGTATGACTAACTAATTTGCATCGTCAGTAAAGGAAAGCACTTCGGAGTGACCCACGGGTCGTGGTGCTGGTTTAAGCCTTCGTGGACATGGGTCGTGTCGTTGGTTTAAGCCGCCGTATGGCACAAGAGGGGGTCCGGGTGAGGCAAAAATAACTTCCCCTCAAATGAAACCTTAGTAAATGCAACGCTTTACTAGGTGCATTGTAAAGATCATGTGGTAATCCTCTTGATCTGCATGTCTAAGGAAACATGTGAAATATAGCAATGAGGTTATCTCTTGTGGGTAAAGATGTACAATTTCTGCAGAGTATAAACTATTCGAATAGCCGTGCCCACGGTCAAGAGGCGCATATAGGGATTTTCTTGAGTTAGTTCTATGTCAAAACCTTTTGGACGGGATATAAATCTATCAGAGAGAAGTACTCTGACTTTAACTTTTCCTAGAGGGACGTACTCCGGTGGTAATAAAAACTAGCATTGGTGGAGGTAACCATACACTGTAAAAGGTGGATGTAACATGTACTACTATTATTAATGCATTTTCATAATCAACTTTATAAAAATCTGATTTGGTTAAAACTGCTAAGTCTCAAGAGATTTCTTATTTATTGTACTTTCAAAGCAAAGCTTTAGCAACTAAAAGAACATCGGGCCTTCCATTCACAGCCTTGCATGTATTATCATTGCATCCTGTGTGGTGGCTTGTTGAGTACGATTATACTCACTCTTGCTTAATTACCATCATCTGGCCAGTCAGGAAAAAGGAGATCAAGCCCTGCGATGTTTCAAAAAGGGTTGACATATTTGGTATCTAAAGAGGCCAAGAATTAGGTCACAAACCCCAGTTGGCTGCCTGTGGGCAAGTCCTGAGGGTCTCACCTGTGTGAAGTTTTCACTGCTGCATTCTTTGTTTTTGGCCCAATCGGCCCATGTGTAAGTTATTACTGTATAAGTTATGCTTAGTATAATATGTTTTGATATACAAGTGATGTATCTGTGAGCACTATCTACCGATTTAGGAAATAGTGCGATTGGAATCACAAAGGATCAGGTTGCTAACTCGGGGTCCGAGAAAGCCCTACCTATCAAACAAACCTTTAGGTGGTACGTATATATGGACAATTATAACTTGAATAATAACGATGAGGACATCCGTAAAGACAAAATCGATCTGGATTCTTTCCGTTGCATGCAGATAAATCTAATTTGAATTTGATATTTCTATCTGGTTGCATAAGAAAATCAAATGATATTTTTAAACGTTGGCATTATAGCAGATGATGTACTATAGCAATCGATATAAAATTTTATATAATAAAAGTACCCCTTCTTGTAAACCAAGTTGTTGATGTTTTAATGAATATGAAATGAGTGCAGACCTTATTGGTTCTAGGATTTGAATCCGTGATATGTGGTGAGGGTTTTGAGTAACTCTTATATGTTTTTGCATGTTCTTTGAATTTGCTTAGAGTGATTTGTTGTGATCAACCATTTCGTGCTCTTGCCGATAGCATATTGCGGGGATTGGATTCTTGTGAAGGTTGTGATATAGTTGTGGTGGTTATAATCTTGTGCTTGGAATAAGTTTACTTTTTTTATCAAATCATGTTGCTTTCTTTGAGTTATCCTTGTAATCGTTGTAGTACAATCGTGAATCATATATATTGCTTCAATTGAGTTATCTTCGTTGACCATGTGACATCGTAAGATCGGGCCAATCCTAAGGGTTTGCATGGTCGAATCCGCATCATCTGGTATCAGAGCCAGGTTGAACAGGGGCATCTATCCTTTAGTTTGGTTTGTTTTCATCCTACCACAAAAAAGGAAAAAAATTTGCTTTCTTTTTAGCCTTTTGATTTCAATCTGAAATTTTTGGTGAGTTATGTTAGGTTTTAATCTATTAGAACCTTGGCTAGCTTGTTGATCCAAAAAAAACTACCTTGTTTACTTTTGGCATGAACTATGTCATCCAATTCAAATCTACCCATTTTCCGCCCTTCATCTGAAAATCTAGATCCGGTCTAACCGCTAGTGCTTTTTCAAAACCGGTTAACTTTCTCTTCGTTTGTACTCTTTTGTTAACTATGTCTATTATTGAGTTGCCATATTTTCTACTTATATTCTGTGATCAATAGCTAGACAATTATTTTCTAACTTAGATTACTACTTAATTTGACAATAGTCCAGAATTCATATTACACTTTTTTGAGTAAACCTACTAAGCTCCACATATATTGTCATTTTTCTTAGTTGCACTAACCATGTTAGCTGCATCACATCATGGTTCACACCATGGTGATGAAGACGAGCTACACTATGGTGGTGACCTTCTCCAAACTACTACAATATGCTGCCGGATGATATCGATAGTGGTTCCGATTCGGATAGGCTGTATGATGATAATCTGGATCAGATGCTTCATAATGTAGAAGGGAATTGTAATGATAGAGAGTATGTTAAATTCTAGGGTTTGATAGAGGACTCGGAGAAACCTTTATTTATATACTGTAAGTCAAAGTATATGAGGTTGTCAGCTATTGTTGAACTATTGAAATTGAAGACAAGCAACGGTTAATCCGACAAGAGTTTTACGTCGTTATTAAGTTTCTTAGTGGACATGCTTCCAGAGAAAAATGAGTTGACTAAAACCACCTATAAAGCCAAGAAGATTCTTTGTCTATTGGGAATAGAAGTAGAAAGAATACATGCATGCCTGAACGATTATATCCTCTACCATAAAGAGTATGCAAACAAGCATGTGTGTCCGGTGTACAATACATCTTGATAGAAGCATAAGAATCAATCAGATGACGGGGAGAGAATAGAGGTGAAGAAAGGATCTCCTACTAAAGTGGCATGGTATCTTCCTATAATTCCCATATGGAGCGGTTTTTTGTAAACCCAAAGAAAGCAAAATAACTACGTTGGCACTCGGAGGAGTGTAAGAAGGATGGAATGGTAAGACACATTGCTGATTCTACCCAGTGAAGAAACATATATAGAAGGTTTGCAAACTTCGGTGCTGAATTGAGAAATATAAGGTGTGGATTGAGTATAAATGGAATGGATCCTTTCGGTAACATGAGCAGTGATAGAACACTTGGCCCGTGACTCTGTATCTACAACCTTCCTCGGTTGTGTATGAAGCAGAAGTATATTTTGTTGTTGATACTTATCTGAAGGCAGAAGTAACTTGGGAATGATATTGATGTGTATCTAACATCGTTGGTGGAAGATCTAAAAATACTGCGGATTGAAGGGGTACAGGTATGGATGTGTACAAATGAGAGAACTTTAATTTACGCTCTTTGTTGTGCTGCACCATAAATGATAATTATGTCCTTGCTGACCTAGTGGGCCAGAGTACAAAATGGGTCAAAGCCTAAACTCACTGCTTAGATGATATAGAGTGTGTCGAGACCCGAATATGCAAATTCGGACGATCTGTGTAAACTGCACTAGTCCAGGATCACGCTAGAGCACACAGTCAAACATAGATGTAATCACAACCATACACACGATAATAATAAAGGAAAAACTCAAATATTGATAAATCTCAAAAGTACGACCTTATGGCCAAGCCTACAATATCTCTAGCCGGAAAGGCTTAACAAAATAGCAGCGGAAATCCAAAATAAAGCGTAGCGCCAATCGACAAGCCCACAGGCTATCGAGTGGAGAACGGCCTAATTCGTGAAGTCGTCGAGAACTCTCCTTCCGAACCAACCATCGATAATACTCCTCGCCTCAATTGAGCAACATAGGCGAAGCCGTGAGTACATTGGTACTCAAAGAAGTCATTTGTAACAAATGAATGCAATATAATATGCAAGGCTTACCAAAGGAAGGCTGAAAGGTTAATTTGCATAAAAGATATTTCATAGTAAATACGATAAATAGATTAAAAGCGATATTTAAAAGAAAACAATAGTAATAATTAATCAAAGGGAAAATTATAAACCACTTGTGAACACCTATTCACAAGCTAAACCAATAGTGAACTACCTGTCCACCTCCAACATAAACCACCAAGTTCAAAAGAAAACACTAACCCTCGTGTGAAATCCTCGAGCATTATCCATGACCGAGGACGCGGCTATTCGAATAGTTTTACACTCTGCAGAGGTTGCACAACTATACCCACACGATGTGATTAGCCTCGATCTCAGAAAATCACAACAAAGCCTTTACAATGCTCTACCTCAACCCAATCCTGCCCGCTAGGGTTTCGCATCACACCGCCCCTTGCGCCACATGGAAATCAGCAACTTTGTCCATCACAATGGCAGAATTGAATTGAAATATTACAAATTAATGAGCCAGGTCTATTCCATATTGGATATGTGGTTTGCACGATTAAGCTCAGATCAGTGGCGCACAAAGATAAGTCCTTAGCATTACCCGGGCGAGGCTACCACATCCCCTGAAGTGAACCTGTACTTCCCCCTTTACTGCACGATCACTCGTCCGAGTGTAAAACCAAGTCTGTATACCCAGCCAATGACACATCAATGTCATAGCACAAATTTTAGTTAACATGGCACCGACCACAGTTCCATAAGCCATTAAGTCAAATTAATGATTTACATGTGATGATGAATCCAATCGTAAATATAAGCAAGGCTAAGTAATCCTATCGTACAACCCACGTGACAATTAATCTAGCATCACTAGTATGTTTCCCAACCTAGGGTGACAAAAGTATCATGGTGTTCCAAATTATCAATGAGGGATAAACAGCATGGGACAATAACTACCAGTTGCAAGATTTGAATAAAAGTAGCGATGCAATGTAGCTTGAAACAAAATAATTAAGTAATAGATTGCCAAAAATTGGATTCAACATGATCAAAGGACACGACTTGCCTTCGTTATGCTTAGCGAGGTACTCCTGGTCTTCGGGCGTATAACCTGCTCCTCCGGAATCCGAATCTAACGAGAGGGAAAACGATCGAAACAAAAAAAACACATAAAATGATAAGCAAATGAACACCAAAAATGATGAAACTAGAACCAAAAGCTAGAGCTCGATTTTAGATGAATTTAGAAAAAAGAACGGATTCAATCGGAGCTAGGACGGAGGAGAACGGGCTCTCGAAAAATAAACCCTAAATTAAATCGAGAAAATCGGAAAAGTTACTGTGTTGTGGACCGGGCGCACGGTAGACCAACCCCACGGTGGACTCGGTCCACGGAATGCTGCACGACGCCGGCGAGGTAGGGTGGACGTGGCGAAGCGGCGATGTCGCCACATGTCACTGCTGACGTGGCTGCTAACGTGGCTGCCACTTGGCACCTGGGGCGGATCTTGGCTGACGTGGCATGACACGTGGCTGCCACGTGGCGGTAGGGCTGACGTGGCTTGCCACGTCGGTTAGGGCTGACGTGGCTCCGGCTCGGGCGTGGCGGCAGCGCGGGATCGGACGGCTGGGGCGACGACGCACGGCGCGATCTAAGCCTTCGGCTCATATCCAGATGGACGGCTGCGATGCGGTGGCACGGAGGCGGGAAGGCGGGGATTGCCGACGCGTGGCGCGGCGCATTACCGGCGTCGCGGCGGGAGCGTAGGTGGTGGCGGCGCGTGGCGGACGCGCCGCGACGGCATCGCGCATGCGCGCGTGGCGCGTGGGTGCTCGGGTCCGGCGCGGGGAGGCGAGGCGCTGGGCGACGGGCGACGGGGGCTCACTGGTGGCGCTAGGCGTCGGCGACGGCGGCGGGAACGGGCTCCGACGACGGGGACGGCTCCGGCGATGTCGCGGACGCCGGAGGGGAGGCACGGGCACGAGATCGAGCGAAGAGTGGCGGCGCGAGGGTTCGGCGAGGGCGGCATGCGAACCAAGGTGAGCGGCGGGTTAAATGCACGCGAACCGAGGGGGTTAGATCTGGAGACGGTCGCGGGCGCGAAACGGCTCGGTTTGGACGGCTCGCATGCAGCCACGGGGCGCGATCCGACGGCATCAGGCGGGCGAGCGCGGGGTTTGCTGGTGCTGCCGCGTGGCGCATCCAACGGCGCGGGGCGACGCACGGGCGGTGGCGATTAGGGTTAGGGTTTGCGGGCGCGGGTGGCGGGGGCGGATCGGGCGGTGTGGGAGCGGGCGGGAAAAGGAGGTACGGCGGCGGCGGGGATGTGGGCCGGATGGCCGACGCGTGGCAGGTGGAGGGATCGGGCGGCTGACGAGATTTCCCCCTTTACTTTTATTCCAGAAATTCAAATAAATTTCCAAAAGCTCTAGAAAATAGTAAATAAATCCCAAAAATTCACCAAAAATACCAAAAAATTCCTTGAGATCTGAGAATCCAAATAAAATATTTTCAACTTATGTTAATGTTTATTTTAATCATATTAAATCATTTAAAATTCTAAAAATCATTTGAAGCTTGAATTAATTTTAGAAAATTCCAGAAAATTCATTTTTAAATTCCTGGCTTTAAAACTTGCAGAAAAACAGGATGTTACATACCTTACCCCCTTAAACGAGATCTCGACCCCGAGATCTGGGCCAACTACGAAAATAGGTTCGGGAACTCTGCTCTGGGGTCCTCCTCGCGCTCCCAGGTTGCTTCCTCCTTGGAATGGTTGCTCCACTGAACCTTGCAAAAATGGATCACTTTATTCCGGGTGAATCGCTCTGACACTTTCAAGATTTTGACTGGGTTCTCCTTGTACGACAGATCCTCCTGCAGGTCCACTGCCTCAACTGGCACAACCTCCTCTGGCACACGCAAACACTTCTTCAGCTGGGACACATGGAAGACGTCATGTACCCCATTGAAGGACGCAGGTAGCTCCAACTGGTAAGCAACCTCTCCCCTGCGTTCCAGAATCCTGAACGGACCAACATATCTTGGTGCAAGCTCCCCTTTTAACTGAAACCTCTTCACACCCTTGAATGGTGTGATCCTGAGATACAAAAAATCATCTGGCTCAAAACTCAGCTCTCGACGTCTGGCATCTGCATAACTCTTCTGTCTAGCCTGGGCAGTTTTCAACCTTTCCTGTATCAGAATGACCTTGTCCTCAGCTTCTTTTAAACAATCTGGACCAAAAACATGTTCTTCCCCCGTCTCTTTCCAATTGAGAGGGGTCCTGCATTTCCTGCCATAAAGTGCCTCAAGCGGTGACATCACAAAGCGGCTCGATAAGCGTTGTTGTACAAGAACTCTAGCACATATGCTCTCAACATGTCCTCCAAAATCTGATTTACTCGCTCTGTCTGACCATCTATCTAGGGATGATAAGATGTACTGAAATTCAGGTGAGTTCCCATAACCTTAGGGAAACTACCCCAAAAATGAGATGTGAACTGCGATCCACGATCTGACATAATTTTCTTTGGCACACCATGCAAACTGACAATCTTGGACATATAAAGCTCTGCTAATCTGTCACCACTGTAGGTTGTCTTAACTGGAATAAAGTAAGCAACCTTGGTCAATGATCCACGATGACCCAAATCGAATCATAGCCCTCCTTGGTCTTAGGCAGACTGACTATGAAGTCCATACCAATTTCTTCCCACCTCCACTCAGGGACTTTTAATGGCTGCAGCAAGCCTGCTGGTCTCTGATCCTCTGCCTTAACTCTCTAACAAACATCACAAAGGGCTACATACTCAGCGATCTCATGCTTCATGCTTGGCCACCAATATTTATCCTTAATGTCCTGATACATTTTAGTACTGCCTGGATGAATCGAATACAACGACTCATGAGCCTCTTTTAACAATACATCCTTTAGCTCTTGCTTATTGGGCACACACAACCGCTGCTTGAACCACAAGGTTCCTTGGTCATCCACTATAAATCCGATTCTTTTCTTTACTTAAGTTCTTCTGATCATTTGAAATGCCTCATCATCCGGTCGAGCCGACGAATCGACCATCCAAAGTAGTTTGCAACTCCATAGTTGCCGAAATCCTTGCTCAACCAACTCAAGGCTAAGCACGAAATTCCTCATGCAATTGTGGTCGACTCTCTCGGACCATCACTGAATTGCAATATACCTTTCTGCTCAAGGCATCTGCAACCACATTGGCCTTCCCAGGATGATAATATATGCCAACATTATAATCCTTTATCAGCTCTAACCACCTCCTCTGCCTGAGGTTAAGCTCGGACTGGGTAAAGATGTATTTCAAACTCTTATGATCCGTGTACACCTCACATCTGTTACCCATCAAATAATGACGCCAAATCTTCAAAGCATGCACTACGGCTGCTAGCTCCAAATCATGAGTAGGGTAGTTCTCCTCATGCGGTCTCAACTGGCGTGAGGTATAGACTACCACTCTCTTGTCTTGCATCAAGACACAACCCAAACCTTTGCGAGAGGCATCGCAATAAATCTTAAAATCCTTATTTATATCAGGCAACACAAGCACTGGGGCTGTGGTCAAACTCTCCTTAAGTTTTTGAAAACTTTTCTCGCACTCTGGCGTCTAAGTGAATTTCTTTTCCTTCTTGCACAACTGCGTGAGGGGTCTGGCTACACTGGAAAATCATTCAATAAAGCGACGATAATATCCTACCATACCCAGAAAACTCCTGATCTGGGTAACTGAAGTGGGCGACTGCCAATCCAACATATCTCTCACTTTTCCAGGGTCAACTACGACTCCTTCTACTATCATCACATGACCTAAGAAGACGACCTCCTTCATCTAAAACTCACATTTGCTGAACTTAGCATACAACTGATTATCCCTCAGTTTCTGCAATGCCAAACTCAAGTGTTCCTCATGCTCTCTCTCATCCTTGGAGTAAATCAAAATGTCGTCAATGAACACAACGACAAACTTATCCAAATATTCCATGAACACCTTATTCATCAGATACATGAAATAAGCTAGGGCATTGATCAAACCAAATGACATCACTGTGAACTCGTATAAACCATAACGAGTCGAGAAAGCTGTCTTGGGTATATCCTCCTTACGAATCCTCATCTGATGATATCCTAACCACAATTCAATCTTGGAGAAAACTCCTGCTCCCTTAAGCTGATCAAACAGGTCATCGATCCTAGGCAAAGGGTACTTATTCTTAATAGTGACCTCATTAAGCGCTATGTAGTCCACACACATGCGCTGACTATCATCCTTCTTCTTGACAAATAACACTGGCGCTCCCCACGGGGATGAACTCGGTCTGATGTAGCCCTTATCCAAAAGCTCCTGAATTTGCTTCTTCAACTCTGCTAAATCATTAGCTGGCATCCGATAGGGTCTCTTAGAAATCAGAGTGGTACCTGGTACAAGCTCAATCAGAAACTCAACCTCTCTCTCTCTCTCTCTGGTGGCATACCTAGGAGGTCATCTGGAAACACATCAGGGTACTCCCTGACAACTGGTACGTCCTCCAACTGGATCACCTTGCTCACGGCAAACCATGGTGACTCTGGTGACACTCATTGGCCGCGAATCGCACCTTAATCCTATCTCGAATTGGTCAAGGTTCTTGCTCTGCTCCCCATGATCTAACATCGCTTGCTTTATGAAGCCAATCCATCCCCAAGATTACATCTAGAGATCGCATATCCAACAAAATCAGTCGGCCACGAACTCAACTCACGAATGGTTATCCTAACTCTGGACAACCTAGGTTGGATCTCAACTTCGGAACCTGGGATTGGATTAAAAGAACAGATCCAAGAGCAACGATTTTCAATTGTTGCTTTAAAGCAAAACTCAGAAACAAACAAATGCGAAGCTTCAGAATCAAATAAAACTGTGGCAGGAACTGAATGGACTAGAAACGTACCGATCACAACATCTGATGCTGACTGGGCCTCCTCTGCGGGGACGTGGTTCACCAGACCTCTCACCACCGGCTTCCTGCGGCTGCCACGATGCCGGGGCACTGCCCCTGCTCCGGGGTAGGAGTCCGACCGGTGTGGCTCCAGTGTCGGCGAATCGGCGTCGGGGCCTACCTCTAGGGATACTTGCTAGCATAGTGACACTTGAAGCAAGTGACGGATGCTGCTGGATTGTTGCTCTTCTGCTGCTAACCACTGGAACCACCAGGACGCAGTCTGGCCCGAACCGAGCGGCGTGCAGGGCCGGGTCCCAAAGTTGACGCTAGCTGCCGCTGCTCTGGGGCACTCGTGCGGGCTGGTATGAACCAAAGCGAGGCCTCTGAGACTGTGTGACTGGGATCCCTACTGGATCATCCTCCTCTTGTGAGACTCCTCGAGCTCGCGGTGATTCTCCTCGATGAGAATGACCTTATCCACCAACTGCTGAAAACTGGCATAGTCGTTGCCTACGACCTGCACCTTCAAAGCTGGGTTCAAGTCCTTCTTGAACCTCTTCTGGCGAGCTGCATCTGTGGCTACGTCCTCTGGCGTGTAGCGAGCTAACTGAGTGAATTTATTGAGGTATTCACTCACTGACAGGTTCTTCTACTGCAACTCACGAAACTCGTCCTTTTTCATCTCGACCACACCATCCAAGACGTGGGCGTTATGGAAGGCTTTGGCGAACTCCTTCCAAGTGATCTTTGTTCGATCCTCATGAGCGCACGATGGTTCTCCCACCACTCGCCTGGTCCTCAAGCTAGTGTGTTGCATACAACACCTTCTCCCTGTCGGTGCACTGAGCCAAGTTTAGTTTCTTCTCAACTGAACGGATCCAATCATCAGCCTCCAAAGGCTCTGATGAACTGGAGAAAATAGGCGGTCTCGCCCTCATAAACTCTGCATAGCTGAAGCTGACGGAGGTGCCGTGGTGGTATGCGGCTCCTGTGTCTTTGCGCTGCATCATAGCTCGCATATTTCGCATCATTGTTCGCATCATTTGAGTCTCAGGCCACCAAAAGCGATCGAGGGCGGGGTCCAAAGCGATGGAACTGGGCTGCAAACCTCGCTCACTCGGGTCCTGGTTCGCTTGACTGCGGCCTGAGGAAGTTATGGTATCAACTATCTTGCTCTGAAAAGAAAACAACTGCTGACTGACCAAAGGTAAAAGATGAGAGGGAAAAGCATAGATAAGAGATAAATGCGTCTAAGGGGGTTTTGCTAATGGAAACTTAAACTAAACAAACACTTAGCCAAAAAGGCTAACAACAAAACTGAGCAAAAATAAACTCCATTAAAAGATTGACATGATCGCAATATAATGCTTTTAAGGGCAATATTTGCAGCTCACATCACACACAACTGCAATTGAAATCCAACGTGTCTACTCACACTATCTAATCCGAGGGCTCCCACTCGGGTCCTGAAAAATAGGGTACACTGCTATCATCCTCTGAATCGCTGTAGATGACCCACGAGTTGCGGACCGACGGCGACTGCTCTCTGACTGGAACTGGGACTGGGTTGAATCGCCGAAGATATGTGCGACGATCACCGGTGATACGACGTCTCTGCTTTGGACTCGACGGTAGAGGTACTGGTGACTATGGTCGGGGCTCCTCCCTGACTGGCTCTGGTAGTCTAGGGGTGACTCCACACTGCTCCTTGAACTTCCGAATGAGCCTAGCCATGTTGATCTTGTATAGTTTGCAAAGGCGACGGATGGCTTTGTGCGCAACTCCTTGTGTTGACATCTCTCCACTGGCACCGGTATTTTTGAAGCTGTAATGTAGAACTTGCTTGCCGACTCGGGTGGTGAAGTATAGCCTAGAGATGCTTCCGATGCGTTGTCCTTTATGCTTCTCATCTTTGGTGAGGTAGACGGGCAATCTCTTCAATCCGAGGCTCCGCAACAGAATGCGTAAAAGTGCTCTCCATCCTCTTGTCGGGCTGTAAGAAGCTTGGGACATATAACGCATTTATAAAAGAAAGATCAGTTTATATCTTTATGAAAACAAATTTTGCAAGAATAGAGCGAGGGACAAGAATCCTTAAGAATGAGATAAGAAGATAGAGATATTACTAAATATCAAATTAAGTTGGTTTGATTTAGAAAATAGATTTTTGGGCTAAACTACCATTCTAACTAGGGCTTCGTCCTACAGTCGATATGGCTCTGATACCATCTTTGTCAAGACCCGAATATGCAAATTCGGACTCTCTGTGTAAACTGCACTAGTCCAGAATCACGCTAGTGCACACAGTCAAACATAGATGTAATCACAACTATACACACGATAATAATAAAGGAAAAACTCAAATATTGATAAATCTCAAAGGTACAACCTTATAGCCAAGCCTACAATATCTCTAGCCGTAAAGGCTTAACAAAATAGCAGCGGAAATCCAAAATAAAGCGTAGCGGCCAATCGACAAGCCCACAGGCTATCGAGTGGAGAACGAAGCCTAATTCGTGAAGTCGTCGTAGAACTCTCCTTCTGGAACCAACTACTGATAATACTCCTCGCCCTCAACTGAGCAACATAGGCGTAAAGCCGTGAGTACATTGGTACTCAGCAAGTCATTGGTAACAAATGAATGCAATATAATATGCAAGGCTTACCAAAGGAAGGCTGAAAGGTTAATTTGCATAAAAGATATTTCATAGTAAATACGATAAATAGATTAAAAGCGACATTTAAAAGAAAACAATAGTAATAATTAATCAAAGGGAAAATTATAAACCACTTGTGAACACCTATTCACAAGCTAAACAAAGAGTGAACTACCTGTCCACCTCCAACATAAACCACCAAGTTCAAAAGATAACACTAACCCTCGTGTGAAATCCCCGAGCATTATCCATGACCGAGGACGCGGCTATTCGAATAGTTTTACACTCTGCAGAGGTTGCACAACTGTACCCACACGATATGATTAGCCTCGATCTCAGGAAATCACAACAAAGCCTTTACAATGCTCTACCTCAACCCAATCCTGCCCGCTAGGGTTTCGCATCACACCCCCCCTTGCGCCACATGGAAATCAGCAACTTTGTCCATCACAATGGCAGAATTGAATTGAAATATTACAAATTAATGAGCCAGGTCTATTCCATATTGGATATGTGGTTTGCACGATTAAGCTCAGATCAGTGGCGCACAAAGTTAAGTCCTTAGCATTACCCGGACGAGACTACTACATCCCCTGAAGTGAACCTGTACTTCCCCCTTTACTGCACGATCACTCGTCCGAGTGTAAAACCAAGTCTGTATACCCAGCCAATGACACACCAATGTCATAGCACAAATTTTAGTTAACATGGCACCGACCACAGTTCCATAAGCCATTAAGTCAAATTAATGATTTACATGTGATGATGAATCCAATCATAAATATAAGTAAGGCTAAGCAATCCTATCGTACAACCCACGTGACAATTAATCTAGCATCACTAGTATGTTTCCCAACCTAGGGTGACAAAAGTATCATGGTGTTCCAAATTATCAATGAGGGATAAACAGCATGGGACAATAACTACCAGTTGCAAGATTTGAATAAAAGTAGCGATGCAATGTAGCTTGAAACAAAATAATTAAGTAATAGATTGCCAAAAATTGGGTTCAACATGATCAAAGGACACGACTTGCCTTCGTTATGCTTAGCGAGGTACTCCTGGTCTTCGGGCGTAGAACCTACTCCTCCGGAATCCGAATCTAACGAGAGGGAAAACGATCGAAACAAAGAAAACACATAAAATGATAAGCAAATGAGCTCCAAAAATGATGAAACTAGAACCAAAAGCTAGAGCTCGATTTTAGATGAATTTAGAAAAAAGAACGGGGTCAATCGGAGCTAGGACGGAGGAGAACGGGCTCTCGAAAAATGTACCCTAAATTAAATCGAGAAAATCAGAAAAGTTACTGTGCTGTAGACCGGGTGCACGGTAGACCAACCCCACAGTGGACTCGGTCCACGCAATAAAGGCACACGCCGCCGCGGGTAGGTGGACGTGGTGAGCGGCGATGCCGCCACGTGTCGCTCCGGCGTGGTCGCCACGTGGCACCTGGGGGCGGATCTTGGTTGACGTGGCAGCTGACGTGGCATGACACGTGGCGGTAGGGCTGACGTGGCTCCGACTCGGGCGCGGCAGCGGCGCGGGATCAGACGGCTGGGGCGACAACGTGCAGCGCGATCTGAGCCTTTGGCTTAGATCCGGATGGATGACGGCGATGCGGTGGTGCGGAGGCGGGAAGGCGGGGATTGCCGACGCGTGGTGCGGCGCGTCGCGCGAAGCGTCGTGGGCGGGAGTGTGGGTGGTGGCGACGCGTGGCCGGCGCGCGCCCGCGGAAGCGCGCGCGCGCGCGGCGCGCGGTGTGCGCGGTTTCCGCACGGGACCGACCGGCGAGGCGCTGGGCGACGGAGGCGCGTCTGCCGAGGCGGCGTGGCGGCAGGCGACGGGGATCACCGGTGGCACTAGGCATCGGCGACGGCGGCGGAGCGGGCTCGGCGGCGGGCGGCTCGGCGGCGCCGAGGACGCGGCGGGCGGCATATGGGGCGGCGAGGCGCGAGATCGAGCGAAGAGCGGCGGCTGAGGGTTCGGCGAGGGCGGCACATGAACCAAGAAGAGCAGCGGGTTAAATGCACGTGAACCGAGGGAGTTTGATCCGGAGACGGTCGCGGCCGCGAAATGGCTCGGTTTGGACGGCTCGGTTGCAGCCACGGGGCGCGATCCGATGGCATCGGGCGGGCGAGCGCGGGGTTTGCTGGTGCTGCCGCGTGGCGCATCCAACGGCGCGGGGCAACGCGCGGGCGGCGGCGATTAGGGTTAGGGTTTGCGGGCGCGGGCGCGGAGCGGCGGATGCGTGACGCGTGGCGGGGGGCGAATCGGGCGGTGCGGGAGCGGGGGGAAAAGGAGGTACGGCGGCGGCGGGGACGCGGGCCGGATGGCCGACGCGTGGCAGGTGGAGGGATCGGGCGGCTGAGGAGATTTCCCCCTTTACTTTTATTCCAGAAATTGAAATAAATTTTCAAAAGCTCTAGAAAATAGCAAATAAATCCCAAAAATTTACCAAAAATACCAGAAAATTTCTTGAGACCTGAGGAACCCAAATAAAATATTTTTAACTTATGTTAATGTTTATTTTAATTATATTAAATCATTTAAAATTCTAAAAATCATTTGAAGCTTGAATTAATTTCAGAAAATTCTAGAAAATTCATTTTTAAATTCCTGGCTTTAAAACTTGCAGAAAAACAGGATGTTACAGAATGTGTGTGTGGCTAAACCACTTGCACAAAACCGTATACATGCATCAACGTAGGTTCCTTTGAAGGGCTCACCTATACCGTAAGATGAAGAAATAATTTGACGGATAGAAAAAGGACAGTTCAGCTCCAAGGCATTTAAACAAAAAAGAAGTCTATGATATGGTTAAGGATTTAGATGTTGTGCTTAGAAAGGGACGTAAATCAAGGACCCATGAGAAAAACATCTTGAAGAAGAGATCAATATTTTAGGACTTATCTTATTGAGAGTATCTAGAAGTTCACCACTACATCGACATCATACACATAGAGAAAAATGTATGCGACAGTTTGATTGGTTTCGTACTGAACATTTATGATAAAACAAAGAATGGTGTCAACGCATAGTTTAACTTGGTTAATATAGATATCAGACCTAAATTAGCACCGACAAAGACCAATAAAGAACGAACATAGCTTCCCTCTGCTTGTTACACTCTATCTAAGGCTGAGGGAACTAAACTGTGCCAATGCTTGTATGATGTGAAAGTTTCATCTGGTTACTCCGTCAACACGAAAAAACTTATTTTGATAGAAGATTTGAAGTTAATTGATGTGAAGTCTCATGATTGTCATATGCTGATTACACAGATGCTACCTATTGCAATTAAAAGTATTTTACTGATTAAGATCCGAGAGACAATCATGAGGCTATGTTATTTTTTTAACACAATTGCTTAAAAGGTCATTAATCCCAAAGGCTTGATGCTCTACAGGATGAGGTGGTGATGACTTTATATCATCTTGATATGTATTTTCCTCTGTCGTTTTTATTAATATCATGGTACATCTCATTATTCATATTGTGTGGGAGATAAAAATGTGCGGACCCGTGTTTCTACATAGCATCTACCTACTCGAGAGGTTTATGAGAATTCTCAAGTCCTATATACAGAATCTATCTCAGCCAGACGGCAGCATCGTCGAAGATTATGCAACTGAAGCGGTCATTAAGTTCTGTGTCGATTACATGGCTCAGGTCAAACCGATAGGTATGCCTCGATTTTGCCATAAGGGGAGGCTCGAGGGTGTCGGGACCATGGGAAAGAAAGCAATCACTCCAGATATGGATGTATATGCTCAAGCCTATTTTATAATCTTGCAACACATGACTGAAGTGTCCCCGTATATCAATCAACAACTAGATGTTTAGATCACGAGACAACAAAATAGTCAGTTCAACCAATGGTTGAAGAAGCGACTCGTTAGGAGCTTATCAAGTGATATATTGACATGGTTGGTAAAAAGGGTTAACATTTACAGTTGTGACATAGTAAGGATACAATATAAATAAATACATATTCTATACATAGACTTAGGATGTAAAGAACACTAACTAGAACAGCAGTGTCCGTATAGATGCGTTTAGTATCGATGGGTTGAGAAGCTCCTACTATGGGTTCAATGAGAAAATTTGGGATCTCGACTATGTGCTTTTTTAAGATCCCCTGTTTTAGTGCCGTTGGGTACATCTCCCACAGGTGAAGGTCGATAAGTATGGTGTCACTACTGTGGACCTCAAATGTGTCGGATACAAAGACAAACCATTCGTACTCACTAACCAAGTTTTTCAAGTTTTTATGTAATGACTAGGCAAATAATAAGCGACACATAATTCTTTATGGAAAAAGGAGGATTTGTCGGAGTTGAAAATAGAAAGAATACAATTAATTTGATGAGTTGTCTTCTTTTAAAAATGGCATAATGGTCGAAGAAGAACAACATAACAAAACTAGTTACATATACGTCGATCATCATGAATGGCTAATTTTTTAAGGAAATAAACAAGTAGAATGATGAATGAAATATTTATGTGTCCTATGTTCTGTATTTGCATTTATATATATGACAATATGTGATATATGTGTGTGTGCATGCATGTGTGTGCATGTGTGTGTGAATTTGTTCTTATGTTTATGAGAATGTGTGATATATATGTGAATTTGTATTTATATATGTAAGAATCTATACTAATATAAAATGCACTAGTTTGATTAAACCTTTGTTACCCAACCACGTTAATAACTATCTCTTTAGCATTAGATCAACAAAATTTAATAATTAATATCGCAAGTTAATCGTGTCATCCGGATATCTGCGAGAATTTATTCACTAATCCAACATGTAGCATTCAAGTTGATCCACCTCTCCCTTAGGGCATCTCCAATGGGATGAGTCAGCTGGCTATTAGAATGTACATGTCAGCATGTATCCTATGTGGATGAAAGAGGATGTGAATAAAAAATTGAGCTGGCGACTCTCCCGTCGCCCGTCTCGCTCAAAAATCAAGAGAACAAGCGCCGGCCTTATCG
The DNA here is from genome assembly GCA_036346265.1 of Melocanna baccifera. NCBI lineage: Eukaryota > Viridiplantae > Streptophyta > Magnoliopsida > Poales > Poaceae > Melocanna > Melocanna baccifera. The sequence continues at coordinate 294,516 of JAYEVJ010000337.1, forward strand.
CCTGCTCGAACAAATCGTCGGCTCTTCTTCACGCGCATCAGATCCGCTCCGCGCGCGTCCTCCCTCCCCGCCCGCCCCTCCTCTCGCGCGTCCTCCCTCCCCGCCCCCATCCCGCGCGTCCTCCCTCCTCGCGCGACCTCCTCCCGCCCCCTTCCCCGCGCGTCCTCCCCGCCCCCTTCCCCGCGCGTCCTCCTCCCGCCCCCTTCCCGCGTGGCCTCCTCCCGCCCGCTTCCCGCGCGCGTCCTCCCTCTCGCCCCTCCCGCCCCCTTCCCCGCGAGTCCTCACTCCCGCCTCCCTCCGCGCGTCCTCCCTCCCCGCTGCCGCTTCATCCCCGCGCCAACCCCTCCCTCCCCCGCCGCGCGCCAACCTAACCTAATCCTCGATGGCCGTCGGACCAGCGAGACATGGCTCGCCGCCGCTTCATCTTTGGACTGCGCCTACTCCTTGGTTATCGCGACCACAGTTCATTACGGTGATGGGGTTCCGCCTCAGAGGTCAACCAGTAACATCGTGACTTGGTGTTCTTCTTTGCTCTCTTCTTTGCTGTTCTCATCTCAACTAATGGTAGCACTTCTTTGCAGCTTGGTGGCACGGACCTTTGCCACAAGCCACTCCGTCGAACACGAAATCCCCAAATAGGTTAGTTTTGTTTTGTTACGTAAATCTCCTTCATAGATTTACGTATTTGTTACATTATCATCATGTATCGACATATAATTTTAGTTAATGAACACAATGTGGATGGGTGTTCTCTGAACAACAATGAACAACAATAATTTGACATATAATTTTAGTTAATGAACAACCCCCTCAAATTTCTACGAAATGTTTCCCTTTGTTCAATGTTTAGATTATAGGTTTTGATATTTGATATGTAAGTTGTTTGGAGAATTGAGTAGATTTGCTTCTAGCTCTGGGTGGTAATTAGGGCTTGATATGTAATTGCTTTGTTTGACTCATGGCTTGCTTTGTATCCCTTGGTGTATATGACTAGGTCCATGTGCAGCAACAATATTTTTCTTTGCTTGAAGCTAGCTCCATGTGTATGCATATATTGAAATTTAAGATAAAGCTAGAATTACATCATGTACGAGTTAGTCTTCACAAGTTTTCACATAGTTAGCTTCTCGTTAGTGTATTTCTTCACAAGATGAAGCTAGCGGGCAACAAGTTGTGTATTTCTTCTCAGTTAGTCTTCACACAGTTAGCTTGATTTTTTCGGTGCTATGGATTACTACCCGCCTGGTGGTTTTATGAGCTATTTCCAAACTGGACAGCAGCAATTCATCCCTCATGTTCCGTTCCGGCACTATGGCTTTTGTGGGCAATGAGTTACAATCGGCACCATCAAGTAGTGAATCGGGCATCCAACATGCTAAAGAAAGACCAAAGGCAAGATGATGGCGATGTTAGGGTGCAAAGCGTCTTGTATTTGAACAGATGAAGACTTGATTTGGTAAGTAAAAGTTTGATTTTAGTGCTTGATTGATGCCTATCATCAATATTTAAGCGTACAACTAATCTTTAACACTAAATGTAGGTGAGTGCATGGTTGTATAACTCAAATGACCCGATCAATGGGAGCTGCAAGAAAAATGAGAGCTCTTTGGGGTGATGTATCCGAACTATACAATAGGACTACACCTACAAATAGGAGAAGAGAGGCAAAACATCGAAAGATCGTTGGCGAGAAAATTAAGAGATGGGTGGGATTTTTTCGTGCCTCTTGGAAGAAGGCTACCTCAATCTATGCTAGCGGACAATCAGGATGACCGGTGAGAGACACAGTTGTCTGCGCTTTTATTTGGATGACTATCCTAAAGAAGGTCCGTTCACGATTTTACTTCTGGAAGGTTCTTCGTGATGAACCCAAGTGGCTCATGATCTTGGAGGATCTTGATAAATCAAACAAAAGAAGGTTGGATGATGGAGATGAGATAAGGACATCTCGGAGATGTAGGAGAAAAGGAACGTCCGATAGGGACAAAAGAAGCTAAGCAGCGCAATGGTAAAGGTAGAGCTAAGGATGATGGCCTTGATTTAAATGAAGATTTAAAGAAATACATGGATATTCAAGCTGCAGCAAAAAAGCGGCAGAAGACTTCTTAGAGACCCGACATCGCATTTACGATCACGAAGGTTGAAGCGGCAAGGCTTAGGAGGGAGGTTTGCTTTGGAATCATATCGAAACTCATGAGTATGGACACTACGGAGATGACGGAGGAGATCGAGTGAGCATGTGATTGGCACGAAGATTCTAAGGGACAAATTGGTTGGCAACACTAACTAAGGTTTGCATTATCAACTCCTTTGCTTCATCTTGCTGACTAACTGAGCATGTACTTTGCTTCATCTTGCTCGGCTGGTTGTCAATTCCAGATTGATATTTTGGTTTGCTATCAATAGTATACTATCATGGTTGTCAATTTTTGGTCTTTGGTATGTGATCTCGTTTGCCTTTGTCGTGCTTCGTGTGTGCAAACATTAAGAGATAGAATATTAGTGCCCGTTATATTATGCAATGCGTGTTTGGTCGATATACTATCATTCTTGCTGTTAATTTTCCAGCAAGCTGTTACATTTTGGTTGTGGCAGATTGATATTTTGGTTGTGGCAGATTGATATTTTGGTTGTGTGCAAACATTAAGAGATAGAATATATAGAATGATCCGAACTGGTGCAATGTATTTTTGGTTGCAGCAGTTTTTTTTGTGTATGTATAAGGTTGTGATTATAATGATCCGAACTGGTGCAATGTGAATGATCCGAACTGGTCTTGTGATTATAAATACATAGAACTGGTTGCTATCAATACATAGAACTGGTGCAATGATCCGAACTGGTCTTGTGATTATAAATAGCAGTGCTTGATTGCCAACTGGCCATAAGATTTTAGTCAACATGTAGTCGCAATAGATGATAACATTGATGCTCACTTTGAAGTAGCTCTGAAATTCTAGTCGATTACATGATAACATTCAATACAATCAATCAACATGTAGTATAAATGCCTTGTGAATTATCATGCAATCTGATCAAGTTACATTACCAATACAGTCCAGTTACAATACCAATACAATCAGTCAAGTCTCTATATATTCCTTTCTGCCAATATGTACAGTCCAGTCCAGTCAAGTCTCTATATATTCATCTCTATATATACAGTCCAGTCCAGTCTATATATACCGCCGGCTCACTGCATCTATATATTCCTTTCTAAACTCTTTTGCAGTCTAGTCCAGTCCAATACAGTCCAAACTCTCCATCCTCTATATTCCTTTCTAAACTTGTCTCCAAATATGTCGGATCAGTCCGATGATTCTATTGACCCAGCTGAGATATACACCTTAGAAGAGTTCATGGCCGAGCAACATGTCCTTGACTCTTTTGCTGGGCGGATTGATGCGAAGATTAAGGCCAGGTTGGAAGGTGGTTCATCTAGTCGTCGAAGTGGTCCAAGAAAGTACATCAACAGGAACCGTGAAGGTGCTCATCAACAACTTATGGCTGATTACTTTGCTGAAGATCCAATATATTCTGATGCAATGTTCCGTAGAAGATTTCGGATGAGAAGACATGTTTTTTTACGCATAGTGGATGCCCTAGGTAGTTGGTCTCCCTATTTTACTCAAAGGGTAGACTGTACTAATCGCCTAGGGCTCTCACCATTGCAGAAGTGCATAGCAGCAATCCGTATGCTTGCATATGGGACTGCAGCTGACATGCTTGATGATTACTTGAAGGTTGCAGAGAGCACTGCACTGGAGTGCTTGGAATACTTTGTGCAAGGGGTGATCGATGTATTTAGTGTTGAATACCTGCGACGCCCCACAGTTGAAGACATGGAGCATTTGCTCCAAGTTGGAGAGTCTCGTGGTTCCCTGGAATGTTAGGTAGCATTGACTGCATGCACTGGCGGTGGGAAAATTGTCCAACAGCATGGAAGGGGCAATATACCACCGGTCGCTATGGAGTCCCAACCATCATCCTAGAAGCAGTAGCTTCATATGACCTCCATATTTGGCATGCATTCTTTGGTGTTCTTTGGTCGAACAATGACCTCAACGTGCTCAATCGGTCCCCTTTGTTTCTTGAAGCGATAAAGGTGAAGCTCCGAGTTCGATTTTACATCAGCGGCAAGCAATATAACACCGCTATTACCTTGCCGATGGAATTTACCTGAATGGGCAGCATTTGTGAAGTCTATAAATTCACCTCAACTCACAAGCACAAGCTGTATGCAAGTGAACAAGAAGGTGCAAAGAAAGATGTGGAGCGTGCTTTTGGGATTCTACAAACTCGCTTTAACATCGTGCGTCGTCCAGCACGATCTTGGAGCATAAAGATTATTCGACAAATCATGAAAGCTTGTGTCATTCTCCACAACATGATAGTGGAAGATGAGGGAGAAATGGCTAAGGAGCCTATTGACTTGAATGTTGTCCCTAGCACATCAATTGTTCTACCTCCAGAAGTGCAAAAGGCCTCTAACAGTAATCCATGCTTCGATGATGTTCGACGTAGAAATTCTGCTATCCGTGCTCAATCAGTCCATACCCAACTGAAAGAAGATTTAATTGAGCACATTTGGCAACGTTTTGGCACTAGGGAAAATAACTAGTCAATTTGTTCATAATAAGCTCATGTAAGCTCTTTCCTAAAATTGTTTTTCTTGTTAATATATTGAATAACCTAACTTACCATTTTTCTTTTTATTGTTTCAGGAACTGTTCATAGGCTGGCTATGAAGGAGATGCTGTTTGTGAGATGACTTTGTGCTTTTGGTGGTTCTTCCTCAAAGAATGTAGCTAGTTGTTTAGAATGTTGTGGCTTGAAATAAACATACATGGCCTGAATTATGTTTAGTAGTTAATTATGTAGAAACATATGGACTTCTTATTTTGTTCAAAACCGTGTCAATGTCGTTGTGGACATGATGGTATTTGCTAGCAGATTGGCACTGCTGCATCTAGTGTATTATCGATTACTTGAGATGTTTACTATTTTCTTTTATATACCTACCACACAAAGAGGCACAAAGATAATGCGTAGTTCATCCCTATTTTCTCCATGCGCGTGCAAGCATTGAAAATATAAATAGCTACCACATATAGACAGTCCTTTATATGCTTGCTAGTTGGTTGATGATGTAGAAATCTCCTAATTAGTTGCTAACTAGGGCCATTAGAGATACCCTTAGTCCCTTGTTCCCCGTCCCAAAACGCCCCAATCCCGCACCCCCAATCCGCCCCAGCGCTTCCCCCTGCTCCAGCCCAATGCTGCTCCGGCACCCCAGGCACCACCGCTGCCACAACCACCACCACCACCACCACCACGTCCTCCCCTACCACTGCTCCGGCAATGAGCCCAAGCCACGCCGCCCCTACGCGCCCTCCACCCTCCGTCCCCGCCTTCGCACACCGCCGTTGCCTCCTCCTCTTCGCCGTCGCCTGCCTCCTCCTCGTTGCGGTCTCCCTCGCCTTCGCCTTTGCCATCTCTACCCGCCGCCTCCCTGCGCCACTCCAGCCTCCTCCCGCCACTGTTGCCTTCCGCTGCGGCGGCGCCGAGGACTCCCTAGCAGCCTTCCTCGCCTCCTCCGATCCTCCTTTCTAATCACACCTGGAATCGCTAGCCAAGCTGCAAATCTCAGGTTCATCCCCTTCTCTCACCTCAGCTTGATTCGGTAGGCCGGGAGATTTGGGCGGATCTGGCCGCTATGGTTCCGGCGATTTGAGTTGCTATAGAGGCGCCTAATTTTTGCTATTTTCTTGGGCGTTTTGGTTGAATTTGAGCTGCTTTCTTGGGCTCGATTGTTTTTACTGATTAATCGCTAGGTCTGTATAGGAGCTAGGGTTTTGTCAGGCCTGTAGAAGATGGGGATAGTTGTTCAGTTGTTTATTCATTTGTATCTGTGTTGACAGCTTTTCTGTGCTTAATTTGATTTGAGATTCGTATTTGTTGTAAGGCCAATTATGTGATGATTTTCATTTAGCTTTATTGTGGTTCTTGAGTTTTTCTTATAACAATGCTATTTTGTTCTGTTGCTTAGTTTGTTGTGCTGTGGAGCGACATTCTTCAGGTGCTTCATTTTATACATTAGTGTACTTGTGCATTTGACTTCTGTTTCTTCGTATACAATGTAACTTATGGAATTTCTTATGATGTATCGTTTCAGAATGGCAGAATGCTACTCGCTTGTACAGTGAGATAATTTATGATAGAGATTTTGACTACGATTATTTTGGTTTCAAGACGCTTGAGAGGTCTTATCTATTGGAAATTGGTGCAAAGGTTGTGGAAAGACCATAACATATGTTAATGACAGTTTCTGTTGGGATACATAAGGGTGATATTGAGTCTGCCGTCAAAACATACCACATGATGTCTCAGCGCTGGCTTACTCTTGCTTCTCCAACCCTTTTCAACGCTGGAACTCCAATGCCTCAAGTACTGCACCTTCTACCATAAAAGAGTTCAATGTAGATTGTTAAATTGTGTATTTACTCTCCTACTGGTAGCTACATTCGAGGAACAAATGGAGCTTCAAATGTAATTGTTCCCATGCTACGTGTTTTAAATGATACTGCTCGCTATGTTGATCAAGGTGGCAGCAAGAGAAAAGGTAAGTAGCATCAATTAGTCAGACATGATTTACATGATTCTTGAGGATTTCTTAGAGATGCCTGACATTTAGGTGCGTTTGCTGTATACTTGGAGCCTTGGCATGCTGATATTTTTGAGTTCCTCGATCTAAGAAAGAACCATGGAATGGTAAAAGCTCTTGAATAACAACAAGCTTAGATCTCAATTTAACCAGCTGGAATTGACTTTCTGGCATTTGATTACTCTCATCATAGTATAAGACTAGGTGCTTGGCATGCTATTATTTTTATGCCACCCCATCTCAGCCTCATTATGTGCAATTTACAGGAGGAGCATCGTGCAAGAGATCTTTTCTATGCTCTCTGGATTCCTGATTTATTCATGGAAAGGGTGCAAAGTAATGAGCAATGGTCACTGTTTTGTCCCAATGAAGCTCCAGGTTTGGCTGATTGCTGGGGAGAAGAATTTCGGAATCTGTACAAGACATATGAAAGAGAGGTAAGCTGGATGCTGGATATGCAATTTTTGAAGTAACTAAACAATATTTAACAACCTAGCTATGCAATTTCAGGGTAAGGCAAAAAAAATTGTTTCAGCACAAGCCCTCTGGTTTGATATTCTGAAGGCACAGATAGAAACTGGAACACCATATATGCTTTATAAGGTATATAATTCATAAGGAGGCAATGGGTTACCTCTAAATTTGCATTTCTATTACCGCATATGCCTTCTTACTGAAAGACCCAATGCTTTGGCTTTAAAACTCTTAATGATCTGCAGGTTGCTTACAAAAAAAGGTAATCAACAAAATCTTAGCACAGATAAGTCTTCCAACATGTGTACTGAGATAATTGAATTCACAAGTCCCACTGAAACTGCTGTGTGCAATCTAGCATCAATTGCTTTACCACGTGTTGTAAGGGAAAAGGTATGCACCGATGGCTAATGAATTCTTTGATTAGTTGTTGTAACTCAGTAACTTGTGTATATTACATGGCAAGTATTGCAGATATTTGAAGGTCAAAGACATTGTCCTGCTGCCTGTGTTATGTACGTTCATGAATTATGATTCCAGTGTGCATTAGTTCCCAGTAGTAATCAAGAATGTTTATGATTTATGAATGTACAGATTAGAGAAGAAAGATTTTATAGAGCACATAAACTGCTATCTTTAGAAATTTATGGTTTGTCACACTTTCCATTTGGCCCATCTAAGTGACTCAGGCCACCGTCCTGAGTTACTTAACTGTTAATCGTTTAAAAACCATGCTATTTCTTGCCTTCTTTAGATAGCTGTGCGAGAACAGGCATCACACCTACCCTACATCTTTTTTTTTGTAAGACATGCTATTAACATATTTAATGTGTGAGGTCTGCTACTATGAACTCCACGTTCCTTTTTTTTCCATTACTATTTTAATCTATTCATATCTAACGAAAGTTGATCCACACATTCGTGTTGTTTAATTTATTTTGCCTTCCGATCATTTTATAGAAATCCACTTGGCCATTTTATGTGTTAAATGCATTGAGTTCAATGCCATTGTATTATGGGGCTCTTTAGGTAATGCTGAACTGAAAATCCATATTCCATTCTTCATATGGATTAGCGATGTGATGTTTATAGTAATATGCTAACCTTTATTGGTAATACCAACCTTTATGTGCTGTAATCTTTACTATTATAAAAGAAAGAGTTGGTGATTGACCCGTCGTCACTCATCTCTTCTCAGCCATTCGATCTGAATATAAGATAAAATCCGAACCGTCTGTTTACTCCTCCCCTCTCTCCCTCCCACCCCGCACGCCGCCTCCCTAACCCTAAAATCCGAACCGCTCTCCCCTCGCATCCCCTCGCTCTTTCCCTCGCCTCCCCTCGCTCCCCGCGCCTCCCCTCGCTCTCGCTCTCCCCGCCTCGCTCTCCTCGCCTCCCTCGCTCTCCCCTGGCCCCCTCGCTCCCCGCCTCCTCGTGCCCCCCTCCTCGCTCCTCTCCCTCCCCCTCTCCCCCGCCTCCTCCCTCCTCACTCCGCTCGCCTCCCTCCCCCCACCCCGCGCCGCCTCCCTCCTCACCCCGCGCCGCCGCGCCTCCTCCTCCCGCGCCGCCTCCTCCCCTCCTCCCACCGCCGCGACGCCGCCTCCTCCTCCCTCCTCAAGCGCGCCTCCGCCTGTAGACATCGGAGGCGAAAACCTCGAACCCTAATCCCGCTGTCCCATGGTGGGCCGACGCAACCGCGCGCCTCGAGGTAGCGCCAGAGAGCAGCGACCCGGCGGCCGCCGCCGCCACGCGGCAAGAGGCCCCGCGGCAGAGGCGGCGAAGATCACAAGAGGAAGCTCGAGGAAGTCGAGGCGGCCGCGGAGGCGAGCAGCGCCGGCGGGGCCGCTAGCCCAGCGTTGAAGCGGCGGCGTAGAGTAGATCTCTCACACAATGCCCCGCCCCGCCTCTCTCTCTCTGCGCGTGTGTTGTACCTAGGGTTTAATGTCTCGAGATGATGTTAGTTTGCGAAACATGTTCGCTTTCTTCGAATCTTGAAGTATAGCTCGCTTGATCCGTTCGTTATCTCTTTTCCGATCGGTTGTTTCGCAAAACGAGTCCTCGAGAAGGGTGAGGAGCCGGCGGTGCTTCTACTGAAGGTGCGGTTGATCTTGAGAATGGCAAGGTTGCTCCTCCTATTGAGGATTTGCGAGGCGGGCTCGAGGACAAGCGGGCGAGCACACTGCTGAAATGATGGATTGAAGCTCCACCGCAAGAAGGTGGCACACCGGTGTTCGCAGAGACTTCGTAAGATCGATGTGCCAACGACAAGGTATAATTATTTGTGTGAGGCAAATCTGTTTTTAGTTGTTGGGCTCTGCTTCATGTTAAAATTTGAAATGGTGTGGATAATATATAGTCTCCATTAAGCCAAAGAGAAATGGAGAAAGCCACAAACTCTGAGAAAATAACATTTATGGGCCCTATTGATTTTGGAACATTTGTTTGCTTATGCTAGTTATGGAAATTCATGCAGGTTGGTGTTCTAATAGGAAAAGGTGGGAAACGATCGTAAATTTGCAAATGAACTCTGGTGCAAAGATCCAAATCACAAAGGAA